>JAQIVE010001590.1:0-24022 GCA_034698285.1 Sminthurinus bimaculatus | reverse complement strand
TATGGAAAATCCATGTCTGAAACAGGAACTCATCGTCCCTAGGGAAGCATCTCCGGTTCTGTGGGTGAGGGTCTGGTTAGGACATTTAGATACATAAACAGACGTTCATTGTATGGCTTCCTTTTACGTACGCTTTTTACACACAATATGCAGTCCATAATAATATAAATCTGATGTTTGATCGTGCAACATTAATATAGGCATAATGTTATGGCTATAAATGGTAAAAATAATAACGTATTGTACCCATGTATGTGTGTGTGCATTCAAACTTTCGTTCATTATTAGCATACATTCACATTGATACATCGATTATTATTATTATTATTATTATTATGGTCTGATGTGAGTACGCGTTTATATATTATACATATGTATATAACACATGAATTGATATAGAGAGAGAAATTGGGTGAAAGGTTGTTCACCTTGTCTAGATAGGGATGCAATTGCGGGGGCGGTGGTAGTAGTGGTGGGTGGATGTGCTGAACCATTGGTTCTTTGAAAAGAACTATTCTTAGGTAATGTGCTGGATTGTTGACTTAAAGATGATAGTAATTGTCGTCTTTGCGGAGGTTCTAAAGAGTCTAGAATGGACTGAGCAAGGCCAGGATGCGATTGTTGGAAGGAAGGGAATGCTTCGCGAGCTAAAGTTCTGGCATCGGCATCAGCATCTGTCAAACCCTTTTTCATTATCTCATGAAATAACATTGCTTGCTTCTGAATAACAGCATGTGGCCAATGATTGAGTATGATTCTTAAGACTCCACAAACTGCTCTACGGATCTCCTTGGCTTTTGACTGGGTCATTTGGACTTGAAGTGGGGGAACAAGACGCCAGGAAGGAACGCACTCATACACTAGGGATATAGTACACGATCCCGTTATAGTCACCACCTTGGCGTTTGCCACCAATAAAGAAAATAGAGTAGGCATTAGAGGCTCTACAAAGAACTCTGCTTTAATTCCAAGTTGATGGGCAATGAAAGCAACTGTGAGACAGGCTTCCCTACATACTTGTGACCTCAAGTCTTTTACAGCCTGTAAAAATTGAAAGGAAGATAAAAAAGATTCAGTAAAATTGTGATTTTAACGGATGTCATTTTAAGCATATTAAAGTCTAAAAACTTTCAAGATGTTGTCAATAGAATATTCTTACCCCTTGCAATGGCGGTGTCAAATGTCTTAAAAATGCACCGATTTGAGCATGATGCGTTCGGTCCACACATAAGCTCCGAAATTTCTTTAACTGTTAACAAAAAAGATAAAGCACAGCACAATATAAATAAAATAATATCATAACAATATGATAATTTATAAATTTGAAATATAAGTTAATATATCCGTTGGGAGAATTATAAAATTAATCATCATTTTCATCATCATACCAAGTGAGAAAGGGAAATCTTACCGCATTCAGTCTTATTATCCAATCAATGTTATTATCGCCAACAACTTTTGCAGTGGTTTGCATTATTTCATCTACTTCCTTTGGACTAAACATGCCACTACCGGGTAGTGGTTCCACATCTGCCAATATTGATTTTATGTCATGACTCACAGAAGAAGCTGGCTCCGGCCCCCTTGAAATACCCCGATTTCTTGGTAGAGACGACATTCGGTCCGTGACATCACCCATTTTATTCAGCATTCAAATATTTTCAATTTTAACAAGTCGAGTAAATAAGTTGCTTAGAATAGAATTTGACTCTTCCAGCTTTTATATCCAACCCTATAAAACCAAACAAACAAATGTGGCATGAGCATTTAGTTTTTTTTCGGTTTGAAGTATATATTATATATTATTACAATTATTATTAAGTAACAAGTATGACTACAACGAACATTTCTATAAAAAATATACGTGAATCTTAAACTGCCAAATTATAGAAAAACTTTCAAATATGAACACATGGAACATGGCCAAAAATATATATATGATTACATTTGACTTTTGGGTAATACTATTACACTTGAGTTTAAAGCATAAGTGTTAGAAGTCACTATTACATATTATTATTATATTATTATAATAAAAAACTACAGACCGCCGATCATAAAAACGTGAAAATTATAAAAATTATTCTTTATAATATTGAGTATGTAAAGTATGTATGCCTTTCGTGTAAACTATACTGTTCACAACATCCAAAGTTTCAATATCCTACCCCCATTCTTTTGATCAAATTAAGCAAATTATTACAATACAAGATAACATAATACTCTGGATTTTTTGATAGTACATATTATTATCATAATATTATATAATTATATTATTATAATAACATAATAACAAGAACAACATAACACAACATACCTTGGGAAATCCCTTTGACTGAAGGAAAAATGTTACTACAATACAATTGTAATAGGATATTCTGGGAACTTGAACTCATGTACTTATTTTACTACCAATTATTACTATATTAATTATGTATTGTGCACGGTTTTATGTTTTATAGCTTTATACTTTATATAGGTTTCGTTTACTTTTTTAAAGAGTTTAGACTTGCGTTGACTTGCTTTTAGTTGATAATTGATTGATATAATACATAAATGAATGGTATTATGCTTAGATTTAATTAGATATTAGATAAATACTTGATTCACTTTCAATTCGTCACAGACATAATATCTAAAAATATATAGCCTATTATTATTGTAACAAAGTTAACAAAAACTAACACATATACAATTAAAAAATGAAGAGTCTTTTAATGTTTAATCACAATCCCACAAATATTTTTTCATCTTCCGAGTCTAACATGTTGTTTGATTTCCCAATTTAACTCAACTTGTGCTCATAAAAACATGTTCTATTATTCTAATTATTGCCTTTAAAACTGTAAATGAGTATAATTAAATTAATACTATAAGTATAAGTGTGATAAGTATAATAAAGTTTCACTTATTCTTCCAGTTTTAGTTGTGTGTCCAAAAAAATGAAATGAGCACCAGTCAATGTGTCTGTAGTACTAAATATGTATGTATACTTCATATGTATAGTATACAGACACAAGTAAAAGTCCCAATTTAATGCACATATGCACGTATACTATGTACTGAAGTATATATGAAATTCGATTTTTTCTATGTGCCGTTTTTGGCATCTATATGCTATAAAATGAAAGGACAACGAGGGAAACGTTTTTTTTAATTCCTGTTTTTTTACATAATTTTATTTTTTATACTGTCACTTTTTGATCTTTATTTTTTTTAAAAATGCAATGTTGTTGATCCAATATGAGGTACTATATACTTTATAATAATATGGACAAAACATGATTAATTTATGGTAGCATTAAAAAGTCTACGGACATAAAACTTATAAAGGATGTAAATTAAAAAACATTTGCAATCAGCCGTTCAATACATATCCGAAATGACAGTGGAGAAATCTTACTTTCTCCAAAATAAAGAACATATAATACTTAATGTTTACTTTTTCATTGCGAATTAACGATTTTAATAGCTCTAAATTATATATTTTTACAGCATAAAATGTAGGTAGTGTTACATCATTACATGTAGCATGTATACATAGATATATTTTATAGTTGTTGACGATGACTTTTGAAATGAATGTGCTCGATGCAGAAACCGTACGTGTTTCTTAAATATCTCTATTAAATTAACAAATGTACGTGTATGTTATGCTGAGATATGTAATATATACATATTATCATATATAGAACAATGTTGATTTTGAGCTACTTGACATTATATAACTACCCCCTACAATGACGAGATGATGCGAATTTAGTACTTTTGTATCATATTATTATTTTAAAACATAAGTATTTTATACTAAACAATTAATCACATTCTCTCTAAGACAAGACAGCACGCTGGTTAATAATCGTGTGACATATTTGATTATAAGATTGCATAATAATAATTAAATTTAAACAATATAATATAATAATATTGTACAGAAAACTTCTTTGGCATTTAGTAGAAAAGATGCCCATGGCATATTATTTGGAAATTCCAAATTGGAATTATGATTGTAAACCGAAATTCCATACCTTGGATCTCTCAGACTTGGGTTCTAAGATTTGTACCTGATCTCTCTCGACTGCGCATTACAATTAAAAATTGCTATTATTAGACCAAATCTAATATTTTGCACTTGACAAAAATTAGCATTAAAAATAATAATAATACATGTGTATAATGCATACTAGACGAGGTTTTATACAAACAAATTAATAATTACACAACATTAATCTATCTTTACTGTTAGTTATTTTTAAGTTGTTCACCAAATCCTTACCAAATTCAACCTCTAACCAAAGTATATAGTTCATCCAAAAAACACTGAAACCGATATTATTTATGCATATATTATTATAACCATTTTTAGAACTTACTTTCCAAGTTGCGTCAAAATTCTTTCAATCTTATATATCTGGGTTATATAAGAATGTATAACAAAACTCAAAAAAAACAAATAACAACATAACATTTTACACATTCATACTTCATACGGTGCTCACAACGTAAAAACTACTTAATCCACATAAACTACTTTTGCGTTCTGCATACTTATACACAATATATTTTATAAGAACACTACATTTCTGATACTTTAATCAAACATATGTATCTATCATAGTATTAATATTGTTATCCTTTATCCTTTAATGAGATTATCCGATTAATGTAAAGTATTCGACTTAATGTAAAGTATTATTATGTAATCCTGGCGAAAGTATGATGTATTGCAATATTGTATATTTTATACTTATAATGGGTGTGAATTCATCTGCATGTTCTTATTATGTACTGGCACTCTGTATAACATTCACAGGTCTTTATTACTTTTGTTTTGCAATTTCCACAATGTCAATGATTGTATACTTTTTGTTCAACATGCAGAATGTATATCTATAGGTATTAGGTATAGTGTACAACATGTTGGTTCTTTGGATATCTGTCACAGGGAAACGTTGTTATATTATAGACTATTACATATTTTTACCTACTGCCCTAATAATTATCTTTTCACATAGTATCTCATGTCTATGATAGGACAATACGTCGACGATGTCGGTAGTTTCAAGTATTTGCATTAAGTATAGTAATTTTGTTATGTTTGATACAATTCGAATGAATGAATCGTTAAAACGTATAGGTTATCTTTGGAGAGATAAGGATTACTAAATACGCACCATGTTGAATATTGAACATACATCGTATTACCCGTTATCTACTTATGATAGATTTACATGTAATACGCCATATATACATATATATATTACTTAAACTGTAACATACCGCAAAGTTATCTTCCACAAATAGTTAACTAGTATGCTGTATAGCCGTTATAATAAATCTTTACGCTTTATTTTATATTGAGTACTCACTTATTATGCAGCAAAGGTAATTGCAACATTTGTAATTCGCCAATTTTGCTAATATTTAACCAAAATCATGATGAAGTTGGAACGTCTGGATCTGATTCCGCTGAAGATACTTGTTCTTGTACTTGAGACTCTTCAACTGTTGTAGTAGGTGTATCGTTATTAGCTGGAGTAACTACTTCTAATGGGGCAGGGTGACGTTTTTCGACACATGTATTGTAGCCCCCACAATGCCCACACTTTTGTCCAATGAAATGCATTTTCACTGTGCTGAACTGTTAACAGAAATAAAGGGTGGATAAATTTATTTACATTCGAACTTGAGCATGTTTTTCATTTACATTATCTAAAAAATATCGCTTGCTCCACAAACTAATGCACAAAAAATTATCTTATTATCGCTAAATGTACTGTAAACTGTCGATAACATTTCTCTAAATGTTACAAAAGTGTAACCCTGACCGATTTAAAAAAGCAAACAATAACCATGAAAAAATGGTTTTAGGTTATTCTTCATTCTTACTATCTTTACCATCTGTAGATAAAGCTTAAAATAACGAACTTATCAAACACCATTATAATTTTCTGATTCGATGGCATGATTCTGTGGGTCACAAGACGGCAAATATCTTGGGAAACCTTTTTCCCTGTTGATTTAGAGTGCTCTGTTCCTCTATTTATTAAGGGTGCTCTGTTTTAAATGGTGTTCTGATTGACGTTCAAATGTAATATTTTTTGCTAAACTGTGACGTAAATCAAGTAAAAATGGGCAAAAGGACCTCTGGAGGTCAGTTCTGACTTTATAAAAACATGTTCCTTTTAAAAGTCAATCAGGGCAAGATAAGCAGTCGCTTTGGCGATTGAGATTTGAAGTCGATCGGAGGAAATTTAGTATAAACCCTATGTTGATTTTGGTGACCTCTGGAGGTCAAAGAATCCGGAGAAAAATCGCTTTAGAAAAGTTGTTTCTGATGGTCCCAGGTATCTCCAGGAAAAATTCTATGTGATTTGACAAGATTGAAAGTTATTTAGGAGATTTCCATAATTTGTCAAAACTGCATAAAACGTTGATCGAAGCTGATAAGGTTTTCGACCAAAGTCGTGTCAAAATTTCATGAGGTTTTTTGACAATAGGTTTTTTCTAACGGGAGGATAGCAACCTAGATCATAATTTGAGGCAGAATTTTTCGAATAATTAGAGCAAAAGAATCACTACAGATCATGTTTTTTCGCCATCGGATGAGGATTTGTAAGTAATTTCTCTATTGCCGTCATATGACGGGCGTCCCCACTTGTTTTAGAAATAAATTTCGTGTGAACAGTGAATACACATAACATGATTTAGGATTCGGATGAACAACCTTTAGTCAATCTTCATATCATCTATACAGAAAATCTGTTCACCCGAATTCTGAATCATAATCCCGTACCTTATGACAATCCCTGCAGAGAATAGAAACACAACACATGGCATATTCCTCAGGCATGGGAGATTTTTCGATTTCTCCATCAAGAAAAGTCCAAATTTGTCTCATGTCTAGAATTAATTAGATGATGCTTTATCAGAAACCAGAAAACCGGCCATCACAATGCAAAAAAAATACAACAATACAACACTTTTTGTTTACTAAACATCAATTTCAGCAACAATGTAAGGAAAAACTCACCAATCATTGACGCATTACATACAGGACACGTGTAATGAGCTTTTTGAATAAGATTTTCAAAGCAGGCTAGAATAATAGCCAAGGTAAAATTAAAACTTGCATGAAATGAATTACATAATATTCAGGATTAGTTTTCAAATAGCTAGGAAAATACATAGTTGTTGGCATACGTTGATGTATGAGGTGGCCGCACGGAGGAATATGTGAGGCGGTCCTTGCTGTGTGAATATCTTTGCAACAGAATAAAACAGAACGGAACCAGAAAAACAAGAGGGAAAAAACTTAGTCATTTGTCTCAATTTAGGATCAGTTATAAAACAATCATCATGATTTGCAATAATTAATCACGTAAGAATAGTCAAATCAATAAAAAAATTTAAAGATAATCACCTTCATAACATACTGCACAGGGACAACGAGACGCCTGTAAATAGAAACATGGAAATAGTCATGTAGACGAGTAAAAGAGCGTAAAAGGAGCATTAGCACGGGAAGAATAGGAGAAAAGGCAACGATTTGTACTCACTTGTTCAATGCACCTGTGATTCCCTTCTAGTTTAACCGGAAAACACATATCGCACCTCTGACAATGGAAAAAATGATCCCTTGGTCCAACACCTAGATTTACATACATTAACGGTAATCATTGCTGACTTTCAATATAATTTTAAATTTTGTAACAATACCTTTTTTATTATCTAAATACAATAATAATTTGAATTGGTACTTACGACACAGTCCACATCCTATACAGTGATACTGTTGTCTATCTTCATCATTATATAGATTGCAAATAGCACAAAAATACTGTGAAAAGATACATTGTAATATTAAAGCTATTAAAACAACGATTGACAAAACTTTACAACTATGTTCAACCTTGTATGCTTCTCGTTGTAAAAGAAAGCACAACATGTTAGGAATTCATTAATTATTGAACACTGGTATGTAAATAAGTAATGTGCGCCTATGTATCTGAGTCCTAGTTTTTTTAAGCAAAATGTGAAATAGGCTGTACCTTTCCGAAAACCGTAAAACAACTTCTACACGCGTTAGATCCAGACGGTTGTCGCTCTTGACAAACTAAACAGATGACCTCCTTGACGGCATATCGGTTAAAAGTATGTGAAGATACCTCGTCATCATGGCAAAATCTGCAGGAGTAAACCTTTGAACAATCTGGACAGACAAGTTGACACTTTCTTTTGTAATGACTGCAACCATACGTCGATTCTTCCTCCTCAGGACTCTCTTCCCCCTCTTTTATCTAATAAGTACAAAGTAAAGCATAATTGTAATTACATAATTACGATTGGTGTTTGATACAGCCATATTTCATTTACTTTTATTAACTCGGATACACAATAAGCTATTGTAAAACAGTATGTGGCACAATACGACAATAAGCTGAGCATTTATACTTTATACACATAAAATATGTACATGTATATTTGTATATTGATATCTAAATTCAATTTTGGTATAATGGGTAATGGTATATAAGATTGAAATTAAACTAATTAGATTATTCAAAGGTTTACCGTTATATCATCTTGAAGTTCAACCTTAATTTGTTCGCTCTCGTCTGCCATTTTAATGAAATTACTTGTTCAAAATTACTATTTTACTGTTTTTTTGTAAGTGGTGCTAAGTCAGTGCTAAGTACTCTTAAATGTGAAACTACATATACGACTATATAGCCTTCACTTGTACTGATTCAGCAAGTTAAAATTCTCAATTAAAAAGGCATATTTAACGACAGTTTTTGAGATATATGTCACAGATATAGGTACAGCACTTTCATTAGTGAATTCAATTATATTGCTGGCTTATTTAATGTACTGATGTAGTGAAAACTGAGAAGATTACACTGATAAATAAATAATGATGAAAAATTGCAGAGAAAAAGCGAAAAAAGAGAAGGAGTTAAGTATAACTATATTATTTACCAGCATAAGTTCGAAACATCGAAACAGCAGAATTGAAACAAGAAAAAAGTACTAGACGAGTTTTACATAAGGAAAACTGTATAGCATGATTATAGGCTTTTATACTTAGGTATAGCTATATAGATACATACTTTAATAGTATGTGAGCACGACTCCAGATATTCTTGCCTTATTTTGTCCAAGGATATCTTTATCTATGTATAAACATCATTAAATATTGATTCTCACATTAACTGGACATTCGATGTTATTTTTCTTATTTAAAGACTTCTTTTTTTATTTCGCTTTACCTTAATACAAGAGGCATAATGTTGCATGTATTTTTTTCGACACAACTATAATTATTATTATTAAATATTTGCTTTATACGTGGTATTGTATGATAATATTATAACATTCTACATGTTTAGAGTTTAGAAACCTCCCTTCATTTTTAATAACAATATTATTTATTTCTGAGGAAGGGGACGAAAAGAAGCCTAATAATAATACAATATTATTATTTGGTGCTTGTACTTAGATATACATAATGTATTTAATGTTATAATATTACTTATTTGCTTCCTGAATATATCTAAAATATTCGCTTGGTTTGTATTTAACTATATGTTTGTATTAGGTAATTTTCATATCAATCACAATAATCTTCACATTTTTTGACACTTGACACTTTTACATAATATTATTATTACGTTATAATATAGAATATAGTATACCTATGATAAATAATAATAATAATACAATAATATTGTGTGTACAACTGTTAAACAGAAGCTTTATAATAATATATAATCGTAGATTAGGTTGTAGAGACGTTTTTTTCTTCATTTATTTGACATTGCTTTGAATTTGATAATAAGAACCACCTATGTTAGGATATGATCTTTATATATATTCTATATTCTTTCATTAAGGTACGTAAATACATTTTGTCTCATTTCTATAATATAATATTCATAAAGTTTTTCCACCCAATTTTAGATAATAACATGATGTATAACCCAAACAAAAAATAAATTCAGAAGATTTCCAAAAAAAATTACACGCTTAATTACTTACTTTTCCACAGCATAATGGCAAAAAAGGGGCATGCAGAAAATTAATAGGCAATGAACTATTATTGTTTGTAAACCACAATAAATTAATAGATTCGTCGATCTAGGTACTCCATAGTCTTTGAATTCCTAAAAACTGACTTGAAACTCAAAGTGCTATTATTTGTTGTTTACCATATATACATCTGACAACACACACAATAATTAATTTTGCACTTTAAAACTGGTCCAGAGACAAGGAATTTAAAAACTAGGTACATTGACGATACACACATCTACACACATTACAAATAAAATACTAGAGTAGTCTTTGATATTTTGTTACAATACATTATAATCTTTGTAATCAAGACATCTTATAGGACTTGTACCAGTGTAAAAACGGTTTTAGAAATCACTGTAATCAATAATATTTTTTCCTTTCACACACAGCAATTAAAAGTAATGAGCAATTAAAGTAGTAAACATAATAACAATAATAATATTATGTGCTCATATGAAAGGATTGTGGAGCAACTTTACACCATAATAATATAATAGTAAAAAAAACTGAGGAAGAAATGAAATATTCGAAATTTTAACTTTCTTGTCTACTTTTTTGATGAAGACTTTGGAGCATCTTGTGCTGGTGGATCAGTTTGCATTTCCTCTGATTCATCTACTATTTCTTCAACCTGGTCTGTGAGAGCAGAGCCATAGAAAAATATTTCTGACGTCTGAACAGCTTTTGTCGTCAAGTTATATATTGGATGGATGGGTTCCTACAGTGAACATAAACCATTTTGTTAGAGCGCTTTTAAAATGACATGCAAAATAACTTCAATTCAATTGAGTAGAGAATAAAATGAATGTTTTAAGAAATAATAGTAGAAGAAATAAACGACGTCTTACTAATAAATTACTGTATGGACCAAGGACAATTTTCGAAGCTCCTGAATAATGCTGCGACGCTGCTAGGCCACTTAATGTGTAACATGTATGGTAAAAATCCCTTGGTCTAAATACAATTATAAAAAAGAGGGGAAAAACGAAAGAGACATTTATAAATGAGTGAAGTACACATATATTACATAGATATAACCTTGATAGAGCTCTGCAAAATATGGGTGAGTATGCAAATAAGAATCCTTACTTTCCAGGCTTATCGATTAATCCGCCTAAAGAATGTTGACAACAGAGAAGAATATATTCTTGAAGTGCGACTGGATTATATAAGCTATCTTCACTACGAAACTCTCCTAGATCTTCATCATCCTCCAAAGAGAAAAGTAATCGACGTGTGATGAGAGAAAAACAAGCGCCTTGCCAAAAGGAATAACATCCATCAACTAGTTTATTAGTTCGGCCCTGCATCAAAAAGTAAACAGTCAACATGTTTTTTAAAATTATACGTAATTAAGCAAACGAATATGGATACTATGCATAAATGGCTGGAAGTCTTTATATATGTATGTAAAATATTTCAGTTATAATTTCTTACTTGAAATCCCCCTTTGGATGTGTACCAAAAGAAATGACAGCAATAAAGAGGAAAGCAGAATAAATTAAATAATTAGTTTTACCGTTATTAAAATTCTATACAAGCTGAGCTGATTCTGGATTAAGCAAAAAAAGCTTGTAAATTTTCTGAAAAACATATATCAGTACTTCTTTCTTACCTTCAAGAGGCATTTGTCTAAACACAAGCCACCTTGCCAGGGATTTACAGTCCATCAGTCGTTCTCTATTGAGTAAAAGTAAGGTTGCGACAGCACAAAAAGTATATCCTCCATGCGCTTCCATTCCGGGACAACCACTAAATCCCCCTTCATACGTTTGACACCTTGATAGAATACAAATGTATGTAGAGGAAAAACTAAGGAATTTTACATTTGTACGATTTTATGCACGTAAGTACTTTTCATATTAGCATTGGATATTGGATTACTAATGATGTAATCTTTGACAGAAATAAATTTACCTCGCAACCCATTCAGCAGTTCCTTCGAATAACTCGGATGAAAAAGTATTTGTTAATTTGGCAGCGACTACAGCACAATATGCAGCACGAACATCTACTTCACCTCCTCGGTGCATTCGAAAGGAACCATCACGCAGTTTCATTGACTTGATAAATTTGAGTAAGGTATCTCTATACAATATAAAATATGAAAAATTTCAAAATATTACAGTGAAATCAACATTGGTAATTATTGAGCTGCTATATTTTCCCATGCTCAAAAAATATATTATCACAATCAACAACGGGTCACAATTAACTGAAAAAAAAATTTACATACGTATTAATGACTTTGAGGGCTTCTGGGGAATTGAGACATACGATAGCATTAATGGCGGCATAGGTGGCTGCCAAATGCGCAAATTGACCTACAAATTAAACAAAATGTCTTATCAATATAAATCAATTTACATTACTAAAATTAAATATTACATTCTTTAATAGTAACACTTGGTTTGAATTTATTTCATACCGGGACCTCCTCCGAAACCCCCTTCAGTTTGACTTTGACAGCGCTTGAGGAAGTCAGCAATGCCTATAGTTTCTTCATTTGCTAATTTTAAATTGAGTAGATTTAAAGAATGGAGAATCCAATAACACAACCAGGGTCTGCTTGCGTCTAAAGACTATTACATTTAAAAAAATCAAATCAATATCAAATAGGTATACCAAGACTTTTGGATTATTTAACTTTTAAACATTTAACAATTAACAAAAACTCCTTACGCCTACTAGTGACTAATAATTTTACATAATAAGAAAGCGAATCATAACAAGTACATACCCCATATGCATTTGAAAGACCAAAGAGACCCTTTTTCAAAAACAGTCCATGTTTTTCTCTCAATAACAATGGTGTTGCTGGATTTCCAGCATCTTTTTCACTGCTCACACGATAAATGGTTAAAATTTGATCCTCAACTTCATCCTAAAGATTTTGACATTACAAAACAATTCAATGTTATTAATGAAATATGGATATTACTCAAGAGTTTAAAACATCAATCTGAAATAAAATTAGTATGCTATTGCTACGATATGTAGCTCATATCAATATTAAGAAAGTTTACCTGCTCATCGTACGTTTGACTTATATTTCCATCATGTTTTGTCCTACCTTTCTCAATATCTACTAATGATCTTCTCTGTTGAGATTTGGACATTATCTCATACTCCTTTGTGCGTACATAAAGTACGTACAGCAAAAAAAAACTATTTATTTAGCTACAAAATATTCACCTAATTACTTAAATAATGTATTATAGTAAGACGCATAAAATAGAGTGATAAAACAATAATATTGAATGGTAAAAAACTAGAAGGAAGCTAAAATTGAAAAGGAATTTGCCTAGTTTTAAATACTTATAACTTATAATATTACAATGCTATTTATGGCGGTCACAAGAATCTTGTTTGTGGCATCAATTGAGGCTAACTTTTAATGAAAAACACTTTTAAAGACGTTTTCATTCCAGTTTTATGTTTTATGTAGACAAAAATGATTCCACTACATGTATATTTTGCTTTTTGCTCTTCGGAACGAGGAAAAAGTCGTGATGTTTAAGTCAATTTCGGTAGTCCATATATAGTCTTATTGATTATTGATGAGCCCTATAAATATGAACGTCAAACAACAAACAAACGACAACTAAATTAGTATCATTCGACCTGGTAAATAAATATTAATCATAATATAGCGAACAAATAATAAAGTATAAAATGACAAAAATTATACATTATGCGTTAATTAATGAATAAGCGAGAACTAAAAGGCCATTGAATATCAAGAAACTTTAACTTTAACTGTAAGTAAGCAAATCATAAGTAAATACTTACTTCCGATACCCGGTTTTTATGTCACGGAGCTTTGTATAGACGTACAGATTGTAAATTGTGATCGTGTTGCCGTATCTGATGTCACAAATTAAAATACATACTTCAAATACTTCCAGATAATTTATTATTTATTAAATTATTTATTGAAGAGATGCAGGTAAATGATTAGAAGCACTAATGACTAATGACTTTGATTGAACAACAACATTCTCGCAACTAAAGACTAAAGTTTAAACAGATTTCCTCAAGAAGGCTTTCACCCCTTTAACTTTAAAATCTTTCATAAATTCAAATACATACACACACACACGCAATAATATTTTTATAATGCTTTTATTTTTTGCGATTGGAAATTTGCACACAATAATTTTCACCAAAGACCAGATTTCGCTGAGTTTTTGCCCCTTTTACAAAATGCTGTTTTTTTCTTCGTGTTCCAATGTTTCGAATGAATTTCGAATGTCGAATTGTACAAAACACCCTTTTGCGGATTTCACTGTTTTGTATTTTTATCCCATTTTTTTCGTTTTTTTGGTAGTTTTCTAAAGAATTATTTTCAAAATCGTCATTAACATCAGTGTTCTGAGCTCTGTGTAGAGTGACACATTTAAACTGTAGTTTAGTTACTTAAATGTGTTTGAGTTCATAGCTGTCCCTGACTCTCTGTGTCTATGAATATTTTTAACAGGTCGTAGTAATTTAACACGTCTGCTTCAAGTGTTTATCTCGTGTTTCATCATCGTACACCGTATTTAGAGTACATTTTTCTTCGGAAAGACAGGCTTAAAAAAGCTACTGAAGCCAACCCGACACTTTAAAATGAAGAACCGATTAACAACCTTGGATATTGTGTCTTTGATCAAGGAACTTCAGCAATCGTAATAGCACAAAAGACAAAAAAACTACTCTACATTCTATTTATATTTTAGCATTCATAATTCATGAGTACATAAGTAGTTAATTGTACAATATAAATATTACGTATTATGAATTATGAGTTTATACAATAGTAATCTATCAAGTGTGATTAATGTGTATTTTGCTCTTTTGTCATGTTTAGCTTAATTGGTCTGCGTGTAGATCAAATTTATGATGTTGACAAAAAGACTTATTTGATTCGGCTTGTTAAAACGGATGTCAAGAAAATCCTTGTGCTTGAATCCGGCGTTAGATTCCATACAACCACTTTTGAATGGCCGAAAAATCCAGGTATCTATTCAATATTCAATTAAAAAGGCCTATGAAGTAAAAATGACTTACGCAAGGAAAACTTTTAAAAAAAACTCGTATTCTTTTAGCTCCATCCGGATTTTCAATGAAGTTGCGAAAACATGGTACGGAGAACATTGGTTACAAATTGCCCATTACTTCCATTCACTTTAAGACATTTATATTAACACTGTGCACATAATTTGGTAAAAAGGAACAAGTAAGCATAGTCTTTGTTTCTGTGTTTTTTCATAGTTAATAACAAAAGGCTTGAGAGTATTACTCAACTAGGAGCGGATCGTATTGTAGACTTTCAATTTGGAACCGAGTCATTTACCCATCACATTCTTTTGGAATTGTATGACAAGGGAAATATTGTTCTTACTGACTGCAACTACAATATACTTAGTTTACTCCGACCACGAATTGCTGGGGAGGAGAGACTCGCAGCTCATGAGCGATATGCATGGGAGAAGGCAAAGCAGGATTTCTCTCTACAGGAGGACGTCGTCAAGTCATTAGTTGATGTAAATGGAGGAAAGTCCATACGTGAGATATTTTTATCTAAAGTTGAATTTGGGCCAACGTTGTTGTCTTATGTGCTAGCCTCTCAAAATTTGACACCGGCAACAAAAATTCCTTCAATTCCTTCTGAGTCCTCAGAAACTGCCGATAAAACAGTCATAAAGTATGTCCCATTGTATTATTTTAAATAAAATTTATTTAAATAATGTATAATGCATCTACTATAAAGAAAAGAGTTAATGCACAACAATGATTTAAGAAAAACTGCATTGTTATTCCAGAAATTACGATTATATTTGTTACAGTGACTTTTCGGACAAGCTTTTTAAAGCTCTTGAGCATGGAAGAAGTATTCTTGAAGATTTCAAACCAGCTGGAGGATTCGTCACTTTAACTTCAGGGGAAACTCAAAAAACTGGCAAAAAAAAGAATCAGAAGCAAGGTGCAGGAGAGAGTGAAGAGGTGGTAGAAGAGCCTCCAAAAAAAGAAAACACTCCTCTTTTTTATGACCAGTTTCATCCAACTGTTCTGCTTCCTCACTTTGAAAATATTGAAACGATCAAGTTTGATAGTTTTGACACGACCGTGGATGATTTCTTTTCAAAAATTGAGTCACAAAAGTTAGATATGAAACAATTAAACCAGGCAAGTGATGGAAAGCCTTTTGAATGATAAATGAAGAATGAAAGAAAGATGTTGATTATAATAACAAATTCACCGCTTTCGAAACGGCAAAAGCCTTAAAAAATAACTTGAATTCCATATTAATTGTCGTTTCAACGGCGATTAAATTATTTTGCAATCCACAGTATATTATATCATACATGTTGGGCTTTTTATTTTAGTTTTGTCCGTTTGTATTGAATCATAATTTATTTTTATTTTTAGGAGAAAGATGCCCTCAAGAAGCTAGAGAGATTCAAATTAACTCATTTGCAGCGTTTGGAACAGCTGAAAGTTGGTCAAGAAGTGGATAAAAGGAAGGCTGAACTTATTTCGATGAATCAAAATTTAGTTGACGCTGCAATTTCTGCCATAAGAAAGTTAGTCGCCAATCAAATCCCATGGAATGAAATTTGGGAGCAAATTCAATTGGCCAAAAGTAATGGGGACCCTTTAGCCTCAACAATTGAAAAGATTAATCTAATACGAAACCAGTTTACCATTTCTCTTAGGTAAAACAAAAATAAAATGTAGGAATCATTATACCATGCACGAAAAAGAAAACAATTGAATATCCGTGATACTTAACTTGACAAAGCAAAATTGGTAAACATTTCCCATGATTCTTGTTTCTTGTAGGGATCCGTATGAAACGCCAGATGGTGACGACGAAAATGAAACTACAAAAACATTAGTTGACATTGATTTAGACTTGTCAGCTTATGCCAACGCAACTAAATATTATGATTTGAAGCGTCAGTCAGCCAAGAAGGAAGAAAGGACTCTCGAGTCTCAAGACAAAGCTTTTAAATCAACCGAGAGAAAGACTTTGGCTAGTCTCAAGGAAGTTGCAACTATTCAACTAATAAAAAAAGCTAGAAAGGTACTTACTTGCAAACAAAATAAATGAATAAATAAAATCTTTCGTAAATACATACAGAGCTCTCATTTTCCTTTCGTTGTTTATTTATATTAGAAAATAATGCTCTGTTTATTTATTTGTTTAGGTTTACTGGTTTGAAAAGTTTCGCTGGTGTATTTCATCAGAAAACTATTTAATTTTGGCTGGAAGAGACGCCCAACAAAATGAGCTGCTCGTTAAGAAGTACTTGAAGCCGAGGGATGTCTATCTTCACACTGATGCGCACGGAGCACCAACAGTTATCATTAAAAATGACACACCAGAGTTGCCTGTCCTCCCAAAGACGTTGAATGAAGCCGGGACTTATGCCGTATGCTGCAGTGGTAGTTGGGATAGCAAAATATTGTCAACGTGTTACTGGGTATGGGGGGATCAAGTTTCAAAGTCGGCACCCAGGTAATTAGCTTCACTACAATAACTACTTTTACTCAAATTTAACTCAATTAATTTATTTGAAGCAGATGTTTTGAGCCCAGCTATTATTCTGTAATCAATATAATATGCCTTTCTTTTTCTACTCTTCAGTGGAGAATATCTTCCAACTGGCTCCTTTATGATTCGGGGCAAGAAAAATTATTTACCACCTACACAACTAGTACTTGGCTTTGGCTTCTTCTTTCGTCTCACGGATGAGTCCATGGAAAATCACAAGAACGAGAGACCTCGTAGACCGCATCTTTCCTCTACCTCTTCTTCCGTTTCGGACAATTATAATAGTAACAGTTCTATGGCTACCCAACAAGGGGAAAAAACTAAAGTTGGTATGAGCACTAATACTAAGGGAGAAGATGAAAAGCAAAATTCGAAAGATGTCAAAGAGGATGCGGTAGAAGACAACAAGAGGACGGAGGGGGAAGAAAACAAAGAAGAAGATGAACCATCGGACAGCGAATTTCCAGACACGCAAGTTAAACTTAAAGTAGTAGATGCAGGACTTTCAAAACATAGAGTAAGAAGCCAAACCTTATCATCAGTCATGTCCTCATCGGATGGAATTTTTCCCGACGATGCGTCTTCCGTATCCAATTTTGCTAATATTGACGACGATGAGTCCCAAAATACTGTGATAATCAATTCGGGTGCTGGACAAACAGCCGTGCTCTCGGCCCAGAAGATGAAGAGAGATAAAAAAAGGACTGATAAGAAAATTGCTGCTGGAATAATACCACCACCTGAGAAAAAGGGACAAGGAACTAAGAATGAGGTTACTGAAACTTCCGATGCAGGTGGAAAGGAAGAACAACAGCAGCAACAACAACAAAAGCCTAAAAGAGGTCAACATGGAAGGAATAAAAAACTGAAAGAAAAATATCGATTTCAGGACGAGGAGGATAGGGAATTGAGGATGCGGCTTATTCGGGTAAATTTTGGTTGTTAATTTTAATCGCTCCTGTTTGTTTATTCTTTAGTCATTAATCATTATGGGTTTCATGATACGTATTATGATTGTTTATGAACGTAGGGTATGGACGGGGGAACAAATAAAAAAGGAAATAAAGGAAAAAATCAGAGTAAAAATCCCATTTTACAGCAACAGTCGAATCCACCACCAAAAAGTATGCCAGTTGCCAAAAATCCTCCACCACAGCGACAGCAGCAATCTAATAAATCATTCCCAGCTCAAGAAAAACTTGCTAAGGATACAGTGGCAGACGATAATTCTACAGTAAATGAAGGAACAGTAGAAATACAGCCAACAAAAGAAATACCTGAGGACCAAAATGACAAAACCGTTGAAAATGGTAGTGGGGAAAATTCAGCTCAGCCAACCAACTCCGCTCCTGCAAAGGAAAATACAGCGGACAAGGAAGAAGTTAAACAGAAACTGGAGTCTGACCTTCCTGAGGAGCATGGAGAAGAGGTTGAGAAGGAAGAGGAAGAAGGCACTCAGGAAGCTGAGAAAAATGTTTTGAATAGTTTAATTGGTAAATTTTCTATACTTTTTGTATGAAATTGTTTATGGCTAGTTTTCAGATTTTTATAAATTTTCTGACGCTACAAATGTTTTTTTACCAACGATGTTTTCTTATTTCTTCAAAGGTTCCCCTCAAGATGACGATGAACTCCTTTTTGCCGTACCTGTTGTAGCTCCGTATAGCACACTTCAAAACTATAAGGTATTTATATAGACAAGAAGTTATCCCGCGGGTACGTCAAAGCTATGAACAAGGTAGTGGGTATATGTAAATTTTTTTTCTTTGCCCCCTTCTTTTACAGTTCCGTATCAAAATGGTGCCAGGTTCAACAAAGAGAGGTAAAGCAGCTCGTTCCGCCTTAGAGTCCTTCCTTCGTGACAAGTCAGCTACTCAAAGAGAAAAGGATTTACTCAAGGCCGTAAAGGACCCAGACTTGGCAAGAAATTTTCCAGGCAAAGTAAAACTCTCCAGTGGACATGATAAAAGATGATAGCAACAAAATACTTGTTACTTTTTTACAATTTGGCGAATTTAAAGCAACGTTTTTAAGTAATTTGCAAATTACCTTTCTTAATTGTATTGTTATTTGTGAAACACAAATACGAAAATTTGACTTGCGACCATTTAACTATGTTTATCAGTATCAGCTATGTGTATGTTAATATTATTTATTATGTACATATAATATTGTAGGAACTGAATCATAGCTTCGTGATTATTCCCTATGTTTAAATTACACATTGAACTACATGTATTAACCTATAATATATAACGTTCGCAGCTAAGAATTTTAATCTAGAAGATTTACTGGCTCCAAATTTTTTCGGTCTTTAAAAATGAACTCAGTTTTTTGAAACTTGTTTCATAATATTGATTTAGTTTAGGTACTAGGTACATAGTAAGTGATTGTGTGGTATCACAGTGAAACCTCAAAAAATTCAAATTAAAGTATTGTGATTCAATAGAAGACGTAGGGAACCACTCCACAAGGAATCAGGAATCATGTAAGTTCTAAATTCAAAAGGCAAAAGACTATCTATTTATTCTTTCTCTATTTTTTCTCCGCTGTGCAGGTAAATATCTTGGGGTGTAAGGCTTTCTGTTTTCTACGAGTAACATTTTTCCTGATTGATGACGTGAACTAAAATGGGTTTATTTCGTTAACTTTCGAGACACAATTCGTGATCTTCATCAGGCTTACACAGATCACTACTGATTACGGATAGTTCTTCATTTTTAACTTTAAAATGGGGAATGCTGCATAGTTTGAAGCTGTGATATTTTCCTCTTTATTCTTGTTAATTTGCATGTTGTGTTATATGCTCAAACGTTTATCATAAGCATGAAAAAAGGTATTAAATAAATTGGGATTCGCATTAAAAAACCTGAATTTCAAGGAAGTGAGCTATTTGTACGCATTTCATTTTTTATTTTTATGAATTTGTTTGGCAATATGATTCATAAATAATAATCATTTCCAATTCAATGCATATTTTTAGAACATTTGGAATTAAAATACAACCAACATAAACGTATAAATCTATAAAATATTAATATTATAAATACTTATACACAATGATAATTACGGTTAAGCTACTTGCTTGGCTTTTAAAATGGTAAAAAATAAATTTCGGTCTATAGTTATGATAATCATTAGTTATTGATTTAACTTGAACATTTTCATTATTGCAGGTTTCATTTTACCACGTATTTTTGTGCAAGTCGGCTAATAGTTTCTGAAATTCATCAATTTTGGAGTCGTTGTGACTTCGGCGAGAATTTATTGAGGCTACTGCTTCAAAAAGTTCTAGTGAATCATCATGGCTCTTATGGCTAATGTTTATAGGCTCATCCCAATCTGCTGCTAAGGAACAGCTTGATGTATTATTATTTGTAAGCACTGTTGTGGTTGCAATCGATGAGAGAACACTAATGTCATCAAACCTTTGTGATGACTCCACTGGAAGAGTAGTTGTCGATGAACCAAAAGTTGTGTTAAGTTGAAAGTTGTGATGTGTGGAGTCGGTAGGACGGGAATTGACTGTATTCTCAATACATCTATGAGTCCGTGGTAAAGAGATTTTGAGAAGTTCTGCTGTTTGTAAAACATTTGGGAGGAAGTCATCTGTTTCCCTTGAAAACGAAATCATATCGAATAAATTTCGCTTTGCAACGGGCCACGTCTTTTGTAAAGCAATGAAAATGTCCTCCAGGTGCTAAAAAACCAAAGATTTAGCAAGTAAATTAACACATTTAGAATTGCAATATTATTTACGCATGCAACTTTGGGGGGAAAATGGGTTGGCTTTGAAGCGTAATAATATACCTATTAGTATATAGTCATCTCTGATTTTGTTCGCATACCTCTGAATTTGATATCGCCAAGATCCAAGGTTGTATTTTATTTTTTATTTCATTTCCATGATGATCCAGCAAAATATTTAAATTTTCATTTGATGCTATCATGGAAGATCTAAAGCTATCCGAGGATATATTTTTAAAGATACATTGGATTGGAGTTCTGCTGGCATACTGACGAACTCTCATTATTTGAGCACCAAGATGTTCTTTCCTAATGACTGTTAGTAAATCACTGAGTCTACATCCATTAGCATTTGCAATCTAGAAGGCAAAAGAACACAAGACCATGGAATTTTGAGAATTAGCAGCGCTATAAATATGAAACAAATTATTAAGTATAATGCTCATGTTTAAAAAATGTATCTAAATACTCTACACATAATAATGCTTACAGCTTGCTTTTGTTTCATGGCTACAACATTTTCCGCTTCCTTTACTTGCTTTTCTCTTATTTTGTTCTTTCTATGAGCTTCCACGTGATCGCGACTCCAGGATATGGCAATATCGTTAATTTTGGCACTTATATTGTGACTGGGCGAAGTACTTTGATTCTCCAGTTCTAACATTGTCTTCTGCTCCAAACAAGTTTGTAAGTGACTCATCAACTGCTCATTGACAAAGCTGGCCACATTTGAACTTTTGACAACAACTTGAGATACGAGCAAGTTGAAGTGTTCAGCAGTAGTAACACTGGCACTTACATTACTATGATTTATTGATATATTTCCATAATGGGAAGCCATAGAAGTAGAAGGGGAATCGGTTAGCTTTAAATAGTGACCCAAGACAACTGACTGAAAGGCAAGATGAGCTTCCTGTGACAAGGCTTCCAAACATTCTTTATCCTTTTTCTTTCTCATCAATTCTTTTGATTCGGCAACACTAGATGAAATGCAAGTAGTAGTAGTAGTAGTAGTGGTTTCACTTGACAAATCATCCCTAGAAAATGATGAAAGTGATTCTAGATCTTGTAACAATGCGGTGGTTTCTTCTATCCGTTGATTCAATAGCTTATACAACTTTCCTTTCTTCATACTTGCAGATGAAAGTTTGTCTTGTATATGTTTTTTCTCTGTAATTTGACACCAAGATCAAAACATTGTACATTGTATTTTGATTTTTGAGTACACATAAGATATTTACATAACCGTATAAAATTGTCAGTAAATATAATACAAAAAACTAGAATTTTTACGTTTTTTCCCTAGTGTTTCTCGTTTCTTGTCGCATTGTAAGCGTCGAGTGTTTAGTTCATCATCTAATTGTTGCACGATTTTCTGCTTGTCCGCAAACATTGTGTCACTGACCTCCTATGAAATGAAAAGAAAAGCATTAAAATTGTACTATGAACTACTTGGCACTTCACACAGAAGTTTACATGTAATGACTACTGGCTGTACATAATGTTCTACGTTATGAAAGTTTAAAGCCACTCGTAAAAGGTATTCATAGGGCTAGATACATTGTTGACTCTATTAAGTATTATTTAAGCTTTAAGCTTCATATTAAAAAGTTCCTAGTTCTGTTCATACTTTTTTAATCGAGTCATCCATCTTTCCTGAATTCACATAAGTATTAGTCCTCATTGTTTCAATAAATTGACCCGTTTTTGCATGCCGGATTAGAAAAGATTGAAAGTCCTTCAGGGGCCCCCGCTGCAGTCTACAACATACATAATTATATTTAATATTATGGGTTACGTTATGATTGCTATAAAAGAAAAGTTATACTACACTTCATGCTTTGGTTTCAACGAAACTTGTCCAATACGAAGGTACAAACGTGTTACAAATTTACAAATAGTATCATTTTTGCACAATTTACAATGACTTGCTTACTTTTGCATGGTGTCCTTTGAAATATTTATGTGATCCCATTGATCATACCAGTCCTGAAGATCTCGAATATGACCCGATTTGTGCATTTTGAATGCTATTTATAAGGTGAGTATTTTACAAGTTGATATAATTTAAGACACTTTATAAATCTGTAACTGTCATAAATAAGCACTATCCGATTATACAGCTACACTAATACACTAAAGCTATAATACTTGAAGTCTTGAAGTTAGCTGTTAAGCTAAAGCTCACATTAATGTAGAATGTCACTGCATGATTATATGTTGGGTAGTAAAGATAGCCTCTGACACAACGATAAATAATACAAAGTTTTCGACACCGGTTGACCTTTTTTTGGTCAACGGCAAACGACACAACCGGGCACAAAAATGTAAACACGGGCAAAAAAAGTTCCCCCGAAGAAATTGTAGCGGAATGTTCAAAAGCATTACAAGGATAAGGCGAAAAAAGAAAAAGGAGATAAATTATACACACTACTCAAGTTCTTGAAAAATTGTGGAATAAGCTTTTTTAGCTGAGGTTAAAATTAAATACTAAAATTCAGTCTCATTGCATGTATGTACAAAAGTATCTAATTAGTCGGGAGAGTAATCAATAAATGTGTTTTAAATAATATATACGTTTGCTCCCAAAAGTCTAATTTTGTGTAAGATATTATACCAAACTAAAACTTGTTGAATGGGAGAAAGTGGTGA
>JAQIVE010001589.1:0-24022 GCA_034698285.1 Sminthurinus bimaculatus | reverse complement strand
ATTGGCTTATGTAAACTGTGGCTTTGTCGTTGATTCGACTAAACTCTTGCTTTTTTTTCGTTTCATTGCTTCATTTATTACAAGG
The DNA here is from genome assembly GCA_034698285.1 of Sminthurinus bimaculatus. Lineage (NCBI taxonomy): Eukaryota > Metazoa > Arthropoda > Collembola > Symphypleona > Katiannidae > Sminthurinus > Sminthurinus bimaculatus. The sequence continues at coordinate 23,937 of JAQIVE010001589.1, read as the reverse complement.
GGTAACTTGAAAACAGTATTAAATGCTGAAGTTACCTCACATACGCTGCTTTGCAATGAATGAATTGTTACAATACATCTATTTGGTACCTACGCCTCAATTTTATAGTTTTTTCTACCCTTTAAAACAGAAATACTAAACATTGCAAATCCTATGGAAGTTGCTATGGAATCAGAAATAATCAGCCCATGCCGTATCACAGCCCATTTTATTTAAAATCTGTACTCGTTCAAGCTGGCTTGGCCTTTAAATTCGCCCTTTTTCTAATGAAAATCGCCGCTGGATTGGCGTTTAAATACACCCGCTTTCTCTCAAAAACTTAAACTGGATTGGCCTTTGAATTCGCCCGCTTTTTCTCCAAAATTCAAGCTGGATTGGCCTTTAAATTTGCCCGCTTTTTTTTCAAAAATCCAAGCTGGACTGGCCTTTAAATTCGCCCGCTTTCTCTCAAAAATCTACGCAAGACTGGCCTTCCAATTCGCCCGTTTTTACTCGAAAATCAAAGCTGGATTGGCCTTTCAATTCGCCCGCTTTCTAATAATAATCTACGCAAGACTGGCCTTTAAATTCTACCGCTTTTTTCAAACATTTAAGCTGAATTGGCCTTTAAATTCGCCCGCTTTCTCTCAAAAATCTACGCAAGACTGGCTTTTAAATTCTCCCGCTTTCTCCAGAAAATTCAAGCTGGATTGGCCTTTAAATTCGCCCGCTTTCTAATAAAAATCTACGCAAGACTGGCCTTTGATTTTGCCCGCTTTTTTCAAAAGTTTAAGCTGGATTGGCGTTTAAATTCGCCCGCTTTTATTCGAAAATTCCAACTTGACTGGCCTTTATATTCGCCCCCTTTCTAATAAAAATCTACGCAAGACTGGCCATTAAACTCGCCCGCTTTCTCTCAAAAATTCAAGCTGGATTGGCCTTTAAATTCGCCTGCTTTTTTTTGAAAAATTCATCCCGCCACTTTCACTTTAAAATCTAATCGGGCATACTTACCTCATTGGGTACTGAAAATTTAGCCCATCGGCCAGCAGCTAATGTCATTAGGTCAAAAATACACGCAGCGTTCAAATTGGCAAGTTTTCTGGCCTTGCCGAATTCTGGTGCTTGATTTAACACTCCATCTCGTACAACCATTGTTTCACTGAAAATAAAAACACATTTCGATATTTTATTACAATTTGCAACTGAATAGAAGGGATGCATAATATGGCTACAAGAATAAACGAGGTAATGTTGATATTTGATACGAAATTTTATAAAAATGTTATCACTCCTCTTGCTTATATAATATTGAAAATTGGTATTAGCATACCTCAAAAGTAGAATCAAGAACACATCTTCCCATAAATTATGAGGGGTGAAAATACTAGCTCCAACATAGTGCTTTGCCTTAATTAAACTATCCATTGTAGGGGGTGTCAAGGGAAGCCACCGATGACGAAGTAAAACTTCAGCTAGCCTTCGATTTAACAGTAATCTTATTGAAGAAAATGCAGCCGTGTCTACGGAGCGAAGGAGCCATTGCAGACGTTTAATTGCCTCGTCAATTTGTCCATTCTCTAACAGTAGATGAGGCCCACGACAAATGGCATAGTCAAGTAGTGGACTTGGACGTTTTTTCTCATAGGTTGGAGGATGTGGGGATTGACTCACTTTATGAAAGAAGAAAATCAATTGGAATTAAAAACATATTACATATTATACATACATACATAAATCATCATAACACAGTATTCATTATATATTTTACTCTGAAAGAGCTTACGACCCAAAAAATTAATAGCAAACATTTACCAGGGACAGCAGCAGATGCTAAATTTGTTGCATATTTTTCTTGATTTTGGAAAAAGGATATTGCTAAATCAGCTGCCTTTCTGTAGCACTTTAATATTTGTTCTTTTCTTTCAGCGTCGCTTTGACTGTGTGAGCCTCGCCATGACCTTCCCATCTACAAGGAAAATAATACACACATATTTTTAGTTGCAAAGAGCATTGAATGGATGATATTTTTACATTTTAAAATTTTATACCAATTATGTAATTTTTACTCAGATTATAGTGGATTTTACCTTTTCTAGACAATGTCCTTTGATTGCATACGCCTCTGCCATTAATTGAAGGTTCCTAACAGTTTGAGCTACTTGGTCTATGTTTTCAAAACCAGATTTATTCAATTCTTCTAACGCCTCTTCGTATAATCCAGAGGCATAATATATCTTAGCGAGTAAGATGAGGGCATCCGTTTTTAAGCCGCTCTGTACATAAATAAAAAATAAAAAAAAATGTATCATAACATGACACTTTGAACTTTAACATTCATAAACAGCATAATACCTAATATCTAAATGAAAAATAGTCAGAATACAGAATAACAGTATTATGTAGATTTGATACGTGTAAAAATTAAACATGATAGGGTGTAGGAACAAACCTGATCCGATCCTTGACTGAGACATAGTAATATAGCCTTTTTAATGTCAATGAGAGCTGATTTTGCTTTTGACACATGTTTCTCTGTTGGCTGATGTTCCTCCAACCATATTTCTAATTTGGCCTCTGCATGAAGGAAATTCATTAAAACATCTTGACCACCACCCGTACTGCCTTTAGATTTTCCAACTTCTAGTATTTCCAGCAATTTCTTCCAGTCACCCAATTCTCTTCCCTTTTCAACTTCATTCTCAGTCCGAACGGCTGGGACACTCTTTCCAGGTTTAGAGGATGACATTTTTTACTATTTAATTAGTTAATTTGAACACTTTGGACACCAGACACTTGACAACCAGGTCACACATGCATACACACACGCAATCTAAAATCTAAATGAGACAAGAGAAGCATGAATTATTATAGGGGCAAGGTCCTAAGTCATAAACTTAAATACAAGGTAAGTAATTGTTTTGACTCTACTGTTATGAGTCACTTTATGTCCATGAAGTACATTTTTGACATTTGACCATTTGACAGATAAAAATTAAAACGTAAGTAAGACAAAACTCGAAACCTAAAAAGGCTCAGCCTTACCTTTAAACCTACAAAATGAGTTTTGGTTTTATTGCTTTTACTGGCACATTGTAAGCGACTTACAATAACTAACTATTTATTGTGATTAAACTATAATGAAACTACACAACTATCATTAAATAGTTAAATATTAGTTAAAAGGAAATATAAATAAATCCAAAGAAGAAAAATTTTAGGGAGATTTCTTCGCGTGTTCAAACTGTTTTGCCTCAGCTGAATTTCAATGCACACTTTGATTTTTCTTCTTCAATGCCACGAAATAGCATGAAACACATGGAAATACATGGGGTAATAGGTACATTAGATGATAGTACAAAACAAAAGCTTTGAACTTCTAAGCTTTTTAGAAGATAATAATGATTACGACCCAAATAATATTGCACCACACGTCTATCAATCTATTTCCTATGCGTATTAAAATTGTAGTACTAGCTTTTATGGACAATAACAATAAAAGGGACTCTTGCTACGCATTGTCGATTGTCGGCTGTCACTCATTTAGAAATGTAAAAATGAAAAATGTATAATGTATGATGTACGATATGATGTGAATTGTGAACTGTTCACAATGAACAAGCATTATTATAATTAACGAGCATTCGAGTCCTATAAGTATAAAGATCTGACATTATATTCTGCTTGTCTATATGAAAGCAATACAATGAAACATGATATCATGCATATTTACACTACTGTAAACTATATGAAGCACTATCAAGACAATACAAAACTCTGCAACGATTATCTATACCTGTTTTTTTACTGCAAAACTACTTTTTCCTGTCGACGTTGCTTCACATTTCACATCATGTGCAATAATACTATAGGCGCATAAGAAGTATGAAACTTACAATTAATATCGTCCTATTTACGGAAATGTGCTTCTGAGATTTTACAATTTATCTATGATGTTTAGTCGTAATGAACATGGTATATAAAGTAAGTATAACCATGCTACATTTTATAATTACAACAGCGTCTCAAGTTTAGATTCTCAGATTTATAATACGAATTTTATTCTTCATTACGAATAAATAATATCAATGATCGTTTATTATTGCATCGTACTTATACTTATCATACTTACATACATTTCATACTGACTTGTCACAAATTAGATAAATTAGATACGATACTAAAAATTGACATTTGCGTTTAACTAATCATATTAAGTCGTTATACTATAACGTATAACCACTTTGGTGAATTATTATTGATATCATTAGAACGTGTTATTTTATGCAACTTGGATACTTGGATAGAATAAAGAATAAAGAAAAGAAACTGACTACATGTTTCCTGTCATTACTCTATACTCTGTGTAGTATATTATTGTTTTCTTTGGGCTTAAAAATAAAGGATTTAAATATGTCATGTCATAACTTTCAAGGTATTGTATTATTCGCACTGTACACTTTGATACCGACATGTGTAAAATACCTCGCCGAGGAGTGTAAGTACATATGTGTTTTTACTTGTATACATTTATGGCTATAAAGTGTTAAAATTAAAGCATGGTATAATAAATTTGGCGACTGCGAATCGTTTGCAATTATTTTCCGCAAACAGGCGTATAAAAAAGTAAAAAGTTTTACGTTTCCTTCAGAAACTACCGTCCAAATATATAGATGAAAAAGTAAAATCCTACGTTGTTAAGTTATACTGTAAAATTAGATTAAGTCTTCGGTGTCCAATCTTGTAAAATCCTAGTTACTTTGTGCGATTTAAAATTATGATAGGCAATGGAAGCAGATAAAGGCCTCAGAAGAGTCGTCGTACCTAGAAGAACAAAATTTACAACCATACTATACATTAATTAAATATACATTACACATATTAGAATAGAAGATTGAGGGTATACTAAATATAATCAGAAATCAGTTACACTAGTAATTAGTAATATAAACTCATAAGTAGTACTTACATCTTACATTATACTATCAATATATCATTTATGCATACCTTTGAATTGAACAGTTTTCACAAAACTGATCATCACAGCTCTTACAGCGATTCAAATGACAGAAGGTCAACTCACAGAAGCTACACTTCCTATCAGGTGCAATCCTCCTGTTACCAGCCATCCGACAGTCCGAACAAATTTTGATTTCATTCTGCAAAAAGAATAACATATTAAACTAGATTCATTTATAGTATTTATCCTTTTACATTCATACTTTATTGTAGTGTATTATGTGTTGTACTTGACCAGATTAAAACTATAATCTAAAATCTATAGTCTCACTTGGGGTACTACACGGTCATTTCTATTGTTTACACTTTGGCCAGGGCTGTATAACGCATCTTGATTGTGATTATCAATTTCTGCATTTATGTCATCTTTTTCAGGAGAACGGAAGAATTTCCTTGTGCCAATTCTCAATTTCGCCAAAGTCGAAGCTAAATTTTGAAAATTTACACATTTACATATATATTTATAACTAGTCTTGTATTGTGTCATTGCCAGTAATATTATTATATTATTATTATGCAAGTGAAAAAGTACATCATATTGAATTCATAATTCATCTGTCTATTCATCATCAATATTATAACTTAATTAACGGTATAATTAACTTTTATGTACAAGAACGAATGTTTTTCCAAAGTTTCATTCGAAGTAAATGTTATTATCCTCTATGCTATAATTTAATATGTCATGTACATATTGGCACCAGAGCGGCTGAAAGTAAACACAAAAATAATTTTTTAACTCACCAAACACGCTGTCGGAAAGTGGATTACTTCTGCTCTTCTTTGATTGACTAACTAGCCAAGTGTCTTCTTCTGACTTCCTCTTCATACTTCCAGGCATCTTAACTTTGTTGTTGTTGTACTTTTTCACGGAATTAAAATGAGCAGTAATAATAACACGGATACGGAGAACAGTTGTGCTGAAGAAGACAGAATTCTTGAAGGAATGTATATTCTAGTGCAACGGGGGGATCAAGAGCGCATCATAGAGTTTAAAGCAAACGAGTAAGTCAAAGTTAATATGAAGCAGAACATGTGTTCATGTGTCGACTTAAACCTTTTTACTTAATGAGTTAGTACTTAAATACCTTATAGACGTATAAAACTATGATTTTCAATGCTTATGATTAAATGTTAAATGTAAAATTACATTGTTGTTGTTGTATTCTGCAAAGAAGTATAAAATATGTATTTTTATCAATTTCAGTACAATTCATTATGGGAAAGGAAATAATCAGCAAAAAGTTGAGCTCAAAAATGTGGCAAAAATGCCTAATTACACCAGTTTTAGAGTTAAACTTCATGCGAATGAGCAAAATGGTTCGGGGAAGAGTAATACAGCATCCAAATTCTATTTAGAACCTTTAAACAACAATGGCAGACTACCCACGATTACTACAAGTAGGTTTTAATGCTGTAAAAGTTACTTATAAAAATTAAAATGCACACATTCAAAAGCTTGTTTACTTCTCGTTTCTCGTTATTTAAATTTTGTATGGATAGATCCTGAATTGTGTATATTTTTCCTTTGTAGGCGAAACCACCACCGGAGGAAGGAGAGACAACCGGTTTATTGTTGATGACAACAAGGCCCAGAGATTGAATCAAGCAGAAATACAAGCATTAAAAGAAAAAGGTGCTTCCAGTACGGAAATTTTAGAAACTTTAGTTTCAAACTCAGCTAGCTTTAGTCAAAGGACAGAGTATTCACAGGAAAAATACCTCAAGAAGAAAGAGAAAACTTATGGTGATACTGTTCTTGTTTATAAGCCAACCATGAGTATATTGGCAGACTATTTTTTTAAAAGGGATCCAATCAGGATTTTGTAAGCTCCAAGAATAATTTGAATTCATTCATAATTATGACAATTTAAATTTTCGTTAATTCACTGACGCAAGCTTCTACATCATGTTAACTGTATCATGGTATTTTACTAATTTGTTGGTTGATACATTTTTTTTGAACCTACAGAAATATTCGGCCTGACACTTTGTCTCAAATTCTGTCCTATGCTAATGTTCATGCTAACGGAAAGTATTTGATTTATGAGACGGGGTGCAACGGTCTTATTGTTGCTGCTGTTTTAAATCGACTCAGAGGAATGGGCTTGCTTCTTCATGTTCACGTTGGATGCACGCCTCAGAGGTAAAAATATATACTATGGGTTCTGTACTCCTTTTGTGTAAAAGTATTCTTATTGTTCATATGTACATGAATTACTGTTATTTTGCGTGCAAGACATTGTTTTTAGCAAAATGTGCAATATTATTATTATTGTTGTATATTATAATGTGTTTGTATTTAATTTTTTAATCAACTAGGCAAGCAATAAACTTTCTCAATCTCAAGAAAAGTGATTTAGTACCTCTAAAAAATCTAGATGTTTTCTACCTGGCACGACACTCGTCAGTTTCGGTTGCAGCAAATTCTCAGGAAGCTTCAACAAAGGCAATAGAATCTTCGGAATCAACTTCTACCGATATTGAACTATCATCTGAAGTTGAAGTGCCTTCGAAAAAACCAAGACTGGAAAAGCAGAAAAAAGAAATAGACAAAAACAAAGAAGCTTCAAACAATCCAGATAAAGACGAAAGAAATTCACGATCATCAGCATATCAAGCAGCCAAAGTGCCATTATCAGTTAATCGTTCGGATAATGAAACGGCATTGGCTACTCTACAATCGCAACTTTTCTCTGGTCTCATCATTGCAGGGAAAGAGCATCCCTTGTCTATCCTCCAGTGTCTATTACCTAGATTAAGTCCATCCGCTTCATTCGTCATATATTCCCAAACAGCAGAGGTATGTATACCAAATCAGTTTCTTTTGTTGAACGAACTAGATACAGAAAGTATATTGTTAGTATTACATTGTCAACTTTTTACTTTTTACATTCTGAGTTTCAATTTGGATTATTTCATATTTTTTTGATAAAAATGCAAACTAAAGTTTTTGTACAAATTTTTTGTTCTGGCAGCCACTGGCAGACTGTTACACGTGGTTGAAGGACAAAAATCGCGGAGTCAATATACACTTGCTTGAAAATTGGTTTCGCAATATACAAGTTGAGACAGACAGAACACACCCTGAAATTAATATGAGTGCTACTGGAGGCTACTTTTTAACTGGGATTGCAACAGCCTCGTGAGAAACTTTTTTTTGTATGTCAGTCGCCATTCATTTGGCTGTTTTGTTTTCACAACCACGTCAGATCTTTTAATTAAAACTGTTACGTAATTTATTTAAATTTATTAAAAACATTAAATTAAGAACAGGTTTTTTTCAGTAGTACAAAAAAGGTACATCATCTTATACTGGCTTTTTCACTTTGAGAGTTCAGCTTTATACTCGACTTGGTATAAATTAAAAATCTGTACCTAATTTTAACAGAGCAAAGATTTTGGCTTCATTAAAGTTAAAATATATAAACGTTTTTAAAACTTGAAATAAATCAGGATGTAAATTTATTATCATAAGTCATAACATAAATGCTTACTTACTTAATTCCATGTGCGAAAACGAAATAACACACGATAGGTTTATTTGTTACTCATTTTTCAGTGCGTTTATTGGCTTCTAATTTTTTATTACTATCACCTAAGAGTGGTTGTGTATGATCGCTTTTATTAGTCTTATCTGTGCTCTTTTTATTAACACCGGTCTCTTGACCACTGTTACTTTTATCGGGGAGTATTTGAACGTCTCCAATCCCTGCAACGACTGGCAATGTCGGACTGGCATTAACTAAATGCATGTCGTCAATTTGTTTAGCATTCTTGGCATCATCAATTGTAGCCGAAACGTGAAATTCTTGGTACACAGCACTCGTCGCGAAAATAGAGCAGATGAACATCATCACCTGCATGAATAAAATCCGAGGGATAGATTTAATTGTAAACGACTTATTTACTGACATTATAATCTAACTTTCACACATGACAGAATGAATTGAATTCCTTGTAATTTCTAAGGAATTTCAGCTATTCGGTCGTTTTGTCATGAGAAAAGTTAGGTTATGAAGGACAGTAGCATCTTCGTACTTGAATAAATGCACTGTCGAAAATGTAATTGTTAATTAAGCAGCTTAAAATGAGAGTGAACTTACAGCAACGGAGACTTTTAATATTTTCCTTTGACAAATCTTGTATTCATTATCACAATCCGTTCCCTGCTTGTTGATAAAATGTTGACCCATATTGCAGACCGTGAAATGATTCCCATTGTACTCAATGTAATGTTGATCATACAAATTAATGGATAAACTCAGCAAAATCCCAGCAGCAGCAAAGCAAACAGCCACCGTGGAGCTTACAATTTTATTCTAGATACAAAAACAAATTGAGCTTTATGCATGTACTTTAATACATTGCTTTTGTTTATCAACATTCCCTAAAAAGTACAAAAAAGAACTTGCCATGCAGATGACCATCTTTGCCGTCTTGGATTTCCAGTACAGACAGGTGATGACGAGACTGATACAGCATACACTTATGCAGACGATCATGATTGTAATGGAAATAGGCTCCATGGGTAAATTTCTTTCCAGCTTATCTCGGTTAACAAATTGAGCGCTATAACGACTAGCATTAGTATCATTTCCATGTGGTTCCACCATGGGAGATCCATCGTGAGAGGGGAAGAAACTGCAATTGCTGTCTGGCTGGAAAATGAGGTTTTGTCTCAAGTTTTCGTTGAATTGCATGTCGTGGGAGATTGCTACCGCTTCCATAATTATGCACACACCCCCGATGACCTGGTAGTGGTACAGAGCCCAACTAAATCATCATAATATCATCTACAGATAGACCGAGTAATGGTGACCTTAAATTATGCTTTAATTTGCATTGAAAATCATGGAGCCAATTTATATTACCGTCGCTCCAACCAGAGACGCGTTTATCCGGTATGCCATCCCTTGAAAAGAAGTATTAAATGTAAATGTCCAGAAAGAGGATACTTGTCTTGAAAAATAGGTACAATGTCAAAGGGTTGCTTCCGATTTAGTTGATGTCTATAAAGATTATGGGCATGGGACTAACAAACAAATTATGCACGCTAACCGAATTTAAAATGATAAATGTGTAGCAAACAAATTAATTTAAATGAAAAATAAAGAAGGCTGACTCTAAAGTCCTAAAATGATTAAAATGCAGTTAAATATTTTAATTTAAAGGGCTCATTACAGACTAATCGATATAACGACATTAATCAATTCCCCACGCAACATTACATGTGCATGTGTGAATTTTACTTTTTACTTATTACAAGATACAAGTGCCTGATCAGTCTGATGTCTGATGTAAATAGGTGTATAGTGTATAATAAAACCGCAATAACGTTGCGAATATTTTTGCACATTTTTTGCAAGACTGCAACTTGAGAAAACTTGAGACTTGAGCATCGGTTTGGGATAAAATGAGACATTTCCTTGCATGGCGAAAAACCGGCAAGCACACCAGAATTAAAAATTAAAAATTAAAACCACTAGCGACTAGCGGACAAAAATTTTGACGAAACGAAAAACGAAAACGAAAAAACCAAAACAATATTTAAAAATAATCTCATCTGTCTGTTAAATATCTAAAGTTTAATTGCATTAAAAGTGAATTTTCAACGTAACCTTATATAATACAAATACTTGTATTTGAATGTTTTTAGTCTGTAACATAAAGTATCTAGATTCTGGTTTGATGCAGAACCGAAAAAAGGAAATACAGGAAAATAAAAAATAAACATTCCAAAAAGCATTTCAAACTGATTTCAAACCGTGACTGTGTCTTTAAGTATATCTTGTGTACTTATTTCAGAGTTACATAAAAGGTAAAACTCCTTTTACTCATTTTGTAGAATCATTTTGATTTTCATAGAATGTAAAATGTAAAATGACAATAATCATATTATCATATTATATGTATGCCTAATATACTTTTACTTAATCGTTGCTAAATAAAATCCAATATCCAATGATGTCCAATTGTACAGAATTATAGAATGTATCAGAAAACACACATAATATAGCATGATGTATCTCAATAATCTTGGTTTGTTTGAAATGCTTTATTTAAATTCAGCGACATTATACATTGTAAAAGATAAAAGATTGAAACGGGGATTACAAAAATGTCTGAATCAGAGTCAACCACTTCTGCTCCAGCTCCACAAGAACAAGAAAAGGCCGGGGAAGAACAAGAAGAGGATCAAGTCCAAATCCAAGTTCAACCATCTGAGATGCCACAGAGTCTGCCCCTCCGAATCGGAACTAATTTATGTAGAACCAACAAGCTCCCTGCATGTCTAACAGGAAGTCCACCCACATGGTACGGCTGCAGACACTGTAGTAGCATTTTTCAAACGCTGTCCGAAATGACTGATCATAAGGCTAAAAAGCACCCAGAACGACGAACCAAGTAAGACAACAAAATTTCATGCATGGATTACTAGTATGGCTAACTTTTTGGCTTTTTCTAAGAAAAACTTTCTTTACCTCGTAAGTATGTACCCTGCTCAAGTAATATAATTTATAGTTAATTAAGTAATTATTTATTATTCTTTTTGTAGGCTTAAGAAGGTTTTTATCAAACCAAGACCGATTAGCCCGAAAGCGTTTGCAAAGCCACCACTTCCTCCAAAGGCTGTTCAAATTGATTTTAAAGTTGCAGACGGTTCGACAGTATCAACCTCAAAAAACTTGAGAAAGGCTTCATCAAAACACGGGACAAGTGATGCCCATCATAAACGCTCCGATGACTCCGACAGAATTCCTTGTGACCACTGTACCGAAACCTTTTCAACCAGAAAGGAACTTCAACGTCACAAGATTCAACACGGTGCTAATAATACTGAGAAAACGATCAATTTGGGATCTACTCCTCCAACCAACGGAACGAACGAGAGTCGAATTTCAAGACGGGATTTAGATAGACGAGGTGGTGGTGGTGATAGTTCTCAGTCAAGCTCAAGTCATCATGATAGCACAACCGAATCTGAAAATGTTTGCCCAGTTTGTAATAAAAACTTTGGATTTAAGGACACTTTGAAGCGTCACTTGAAAGTCCACGAGAAAGCAGATGAAGACGGACGTTCTCCTTATGAAGTGGCAGCTTTAAAAACTCCTCGACAGGATTCCGCCAGGAAAAGGAAGAGTCAGTCAAAAAGTTTGCGTAATAAAGAGCTACTAAGTGCTCAAAAGGGACCAAAAAGCAGTCTTTTGTTTCGAAAGTCGAGTAAGAATGTTGATTTTAATCGTTTCTATTCATATGCATATCTAAAAGTCTTTGTTTGAACTTTGAACCCGATTATAGGTTATCATTATAGTGTGACAAAAAAGATGTTACTATGCTTTAAATTTCATCAATAATCAATAATAATTAGTAGTTTTTACATTTTTCGTTGTGTTGTTTTGCAGAGGGCAGAAAACAAGCGGAAGCTCCTGTGCCTCCTCCGCGACAAACACCGAAGAGAAATTTAATGCGGCAGTCTTTTTTTGAGTCCCTGTCACCAGAATCGGTTAACTTTTGAGAGAAACCCTTTACAATCTTTTTTGTCATCTTTTCTGTGTGCAACACAGAATAATTTCATGCATATACATATAGCCGTTCCTGGAAAGGTTTGATTTTCCTTATTTTTTTAGTCTGCGGTATAAGTATAATGCTAATACATAATAGTATAAACTGGTATAGGTTTCAGGCCTTGAAAGGAACAAGAATATTTTTTGTAACGAACAACAAAATGTTATATTTTTCTTCATATTTTATATTACATAATATGCATATACTTCACTTCAACATGAAAGTAAATTATTTTTATGAAAGTTATAATCATTATCATTCCAGTAAACGAAATATTAACAGTAATTTTCTATATTTTTTATCATTTTTATATTAGAATTAACATAAGACATAAGAAATAAGAAAAGTGGAAAGTATCAGATCTTACTTGTGCTTGTACGTGAGGATAATGAGATGTAAAGATAAATAGTATACATTGTCGGAATGTCAAACTTGATGTAATGGTGATTGACCGCGGTAATATCCTAGAGCTTACCAGTACTTTTTTATTTTATATGATGCATTTATACGGTGATTCAGAAAATGGCAAATTTCCCAAAATCTTGGACGCAATTTGCTATTTTCTGCATGCCCGTCATTAACAATAGTTCAACTTTAGTTTTTAAAGCATAATGTTATATTATGGATTGAACCTGTGAAAGTTTACTTTTGACAAAAAATGTGAAAATCTTCGTATATTATTGTCTTGCTGCCAATATCTAACTTGATTTACTCGATAGCTTTGCAGCCTGCACTTGACTGGTACGTTGTAAACAAAAAAAATGTACCAACATGGTGACAAACACTGTATTTAATTCGACGAAAAATACACATTATCCATTTATTATTCTTTTATTTTTGCATTTATAATGAGAAACAAAAATAATAGTTGTAGAAATATTATTTTCGCTTACAAATCTAATTCTCTTTTCAGTATCTATTTCGTACAATATTGTAAGAAATAACAAACAATAAACAATGCAAAAAATCTCTTCACTACATAATATTATATGAATAAAGAATGAATACCAAGTGATGTTGTATTATTAACTTGAGTAAAGTTACAACGAAGGATACAAATTCTGAAGTATAAATCCATATTTTATAGTCGATGAAGAGAACAATATACTTTAATCTTTTAAAGAAAGAATAGCAGCAACAACAAGAGCATTATCTGATACTGCATACTGATAACAATCAAAAATGGTATTATTATAGTCGCCATTTGTAATTTTTCATATTTTTTTATAACAAAAATACAATAGTGCACCAAAAACAAGGAAAAAGCGGAAATATAATACAATCAATATATTATAAATATATTATTCTAAATATATTATCATAAAGAATCGAAAGAAGAAAGAAAATGAAGAAAAAAGAGTCTTATTTTTTGAGTAATACAATACTACTTTGTTTTATTAAAGTTGGTCTAATAAACATGCCACAATAATGTATTATGATGTTCTTGCTCATTAAAGTATTATGTGTCTGTGTGTATTTTATAGATTCTTTCCATGATTAGTTTCATTCTCATAACATGCATTTATCATTTATAATAATAATATATTATTTTATAATATCTTTGAACATATTCAACATTGAAAATAAACTTTTCGTCTACATTCTACAGAGAAAAACATCACCCCTCATAAAATATGTATGTAGTTCAAATGTACTTGCTACTGTCGCATTATTACTATCATCTATTATAATTATTTTTTACGCGTGTCACAATCATTGTAATAATCATTCATTATTTAGCACTATTGTGTTTTTTTTGATAATCCTGTTCATAATCATGCTTTGTGTTTTAGGCGTAGTCTTTATATAATAATGTATTCAAATTATTATTTCTTATTTACTCACTGTTTTTTCTGTATATTCATAATATATACTCTCACTAGCAACTTGTCTTGTGTGTTCATAGTTCATAATAAATAATAATAGAGACAATAATAAAAATTTTAAAATTCAATGTTTTAAATATTATAGTTTATAGTTTTAATCAACTTTATGACTCATTTTAGGAATTTTAACACCATCCGAATCTTTACAAAGACACTCGTGTGACTTCCCTTGAAAAGTATATTTAATAAGGAGATTTTTATCTTCACCGGGAGCTGGATCGTAAAATCCAGGCAACTGGGACTTGGAACCAGGATGAATAACAAGTTTAGAATCTCTGACAAGACACTGAAGTGGAATCGTCACAATTATAACTTCGTTGGCGTCGTTACTATCATTATTTGGATTGCTGACAACGTGTCCATACAGTCCCTGAGTTATAATTAGCCCATTCTTGGCCCGCTCATCCGCACATATTCTACTGTATGTTTCATGCATTAGACTAATTGCGGCTTCTGCCTCGGCTTTCTTCTCCGCCAGCCGATGCTTATAAGTTTGTTTCAACTTCTCCTTTTCTATCCTCTTCTTTTCCTGTTCATAAGGATCTAAAAAGAGCTTCTTGCTTATCATATAGATTACAAATGGAGTGATTGTACCATAAAATATTGCTGCTGGAAGGATTTCTTCGGCAAGCTGAATAGGAAAAACGTATGATTGCTGATTTCTCTGAACCCTGTTTCAAAGAAAAGAGTTACAGGCACATTACAACATGTAATATTTTGTTTTAAAACATAATCTTCATTCATTGGCTTATTATTATAAAAATAAACTCACTTGAGCTTAAGTGTTACTCCCATGGGCATTCCCACTAGCATAGTAGCACTAACAATTGATAGAGTTGAAATTTTCTTTTCTATTCCATATTCTAAATAGGCTCCAAATGTACCGGCTCTATAAATTTAAAAATTAATTAACACATTTAGATTTTTAAAACTACACAATTATGTAATACAATTTCATTTTTACTTGTATTATAAAATATAAAACTGATAGAAATACATAAAAGTAGATTGTAGTCATTTTCTGATTTCTTACTTGACGGATCCTCTATATTTTTCTCCCCTGGTTTCATTTCTACGTGCATAACTAAGCATGGCAAAGGAATGGGGAATCCCTAAATGTAATGATGCTACAAAACGATTTATAGACGCGTCTCTACAAAAAAATACATTAATCCATCAATATTATTTGCGTTCGCATTCGTAATGGAATTGAAAAAATCAATAACTTAGAAATTATTAAATAATTATAAAATATATTTTTACCTTGTGTAACTACATTGTAACCCGCTTAAATTACCACCAAATCTCCAAGTAAGAGTACCTACAGAATTTCCTGAGATTTGATGACCCAGACTAGCAGCAAACATATTACGATTTCCACTGGCCAAAATCCCGTTAAAATTGGCAAAATAGTTTCTTCCAAAATGGGTCCCTCCTTTAAGTCCCACTTCCAAACCTGAACAATCATAGTTTATGCTTTTGAATGACCGTAATTTAAATTATTTTAAAACAAACGGCTAATTAAAAAGTTGTGTTGGGCCTTTGATGAATATTTTTTATAGTTTATTACGTACCATCTGTCGCTCCTCCAACTTCGACTTCTCCCCATGTCATTTGGCCCAAAGTTTTTCGAAAGCCCGTGTGTATGGACCCTCTACCACGGCCATTTTCTGCGGACACATTTCCGTGAAGTAGAAGAGTATCAGAATTGGTCAATGGAGTATCAACAGACTGACTAAAGTGGAACGCTGACAGCTCAATTATAGGAGGATTTACAAAATCATCTTCACTGTAATTGTATACAAAATTCACTTTAATGTTTAAGAACACACTATTTGCACCAATGAATGATCCATAATAATATAAAAGGAAGAATAATTTTTACTCCTTACTATCGATTAAATATTTCTGTAGCATTTATATTGACGGTAATATTTCCTTTGGGATTTGTTTTCCTCTCAATATTTCTCTCTTCCCTTTCCCGTACTTGTCTCTCATACTCTTCGCGTATTTCTTGAGCTGTTCTATAACGAGGTATTAGAGCGGAAGAGGAGTCGTTTGTTTCTACTTCCAACCCTTTTATTCCTATTGTATCGTATATGGCACGTTTTTGCGGATCGCATAAAACTGGAGGACAATAAAAACAAACAAAACTTGATATTTTGATTCAATCAATCCACAAGCATTGACGAGCTATTACAAGAACATTACTACAGGATTAAAAGTAACTAATTAATGGTAAAATGTTTGATCCTCCTTACTTTCATACGCCCTTTTGGTTTTTGAAAATAGTATTTCCGCACTTGCTTTACTCTCTTTCGTAAAATGTTTGTCCGGATGATACATACGCGACATCCGTCTGTACGAATTCGTGATCTCTTCATTGGTAGCCTGCAAATTTAGTTAAAATTCCATATTCGGTTAAACGTCACAAGCTAATTACAACAAACATAAACATACATTTCTTGACGTTTTATGTATATTGTATATTATGATCAAATGTTGTTTGTTGTTTACCTCTTTGCTGACGTTCAATATCGCATAGTAATTGTCCTCAAAGTCTTCGATGGATTCATCGTTACTATTCAGATCGTCCTCATTAGACATTGTAACAGACCTTACTATGAATGAGTTAAGTATGAGTTATAATAATGGATCTTACTGGATAAAAAATTTTCTTATTTATAACCGATATAAAAATCCGAAAATCTAACTATCTAGTTATAACTATCATACGAATAACTGACTGTGTGTGTATTGTGATTATACCTACAAACTCAATTTATTCTAAGGTTCTAATCTAATATTGAATGAATGTGTGGTGTGTGTGTGCGGAAATAAAAATGATGCAAAAAGCAAAAATATTTATATGAAAGAGATTTAAGCCGTTTTTGACCCCGCCAGTTGAGGCGATGAAATTCCGATGATTTTTGTATTTTGTACATGTAATCACAAGCAGAGAAGAAGACAAAGTAAAAATGTGAAATGATTCTAAAAATGCTGGATTAAACATACTGCAAGTTCATGTTAACTTTTTAACTTGGAATAATTTGCATTAAAATCTTATTTCTATCAATGTCATGTCACATCCTTATAATACGTAGACATTTACATACATGAAGTATGTAAATTGTAAATACACTTCTTTGTTTTTTTTGCGTTATCCTTGTTGAATCAAACGAGAAAAACAGAGAAAATGCGTGCTCATCACTGAAAAATGAATAAATAATCATAAACTTTCGAAAGACGAAACAGACAACGAAAGTACACCAAGAAAACGTCACAACAAACCCAAATAATATTTATTGTTACAATCTAAACAATATAATTAATCAAAAGAAACAAAAAAGGTGTCATTGTTTCTATTTAAAGTGACGGAATAGTATTATGTCAAAAAATATTGCACTTTTATTTTTTTACATACTACAAGAGTATATAACATGTAAACACTACACACTACACACATATTAGGACAAGATTAAAGATTATCCTCGTCACCTGTCATCGTGTTTTGATGGATCACAGAGACAATTTGTGTATCATTTGCAAACTCAGAATTTGGCATAAATACAGAGCGGATTTGAAATAATCATTTATATCATGCAATACGTATTTGATGTAATTTAATATTATGTATAATATGCAAGTTGACCAAAATCTTCTTGGACTTATGTAATAGAAATCAGCCTGATAAAAAAGGGATTGAACCGCCACTTAAATTAGGTAACAGACTGATAGACTGATAACGTCAAAATACATACATATAAAATATCAAATGCATGTAATATTCTGTAGATTTATGTATGAAATTATATAAGACCACACTTTTTTACTGTCAAGATAATATGTAGATAATAACTATATGAAATATGAAGCACCCGAGAAGCAGAAAAATAAAACCCGACAGTTGATCTCCAAGTGCCGTTACAAGGGGATTAACAGTAAAAACATCTCCTTTTTTGCTCGCACTTGCAGTGTACAAAATTAGGACAACTATGATAGTGAAATCTCCAGAAATGTCTTCCAGGACCTTCAATAGTTTTATTCTAATATCTTGTTTTATCCTCGTATCAATTTCCAGCAGCCTGGGACAAACTAACCAATGTCCATTACTTACAGAAAGAATTGATTGTTTACCTGAAGGTTTCCCTACACTAAGTGGTTGTGAATCCCGTCGATGTGTTTGGTGCCCTCCAGAAGATGAGACTTTGGACGCTCCAAAGTGTGTTCTTCCTCCGAATTATGGGTACACGAACAATGGACCCCCAGAATATGGCGCAAACGGGATTACTGTTCACTTGAAACGAGCCTCAAATATGACCTATTATGGAGGAGATGCTGAAAACTTGACCCTGTATTTTGAGTTCCAGTCTAATTACAGATTGCGTGTCAAGGTGCAAAAAGAACAAAAACGAAAAAGCTAATTAGAACAAAATATTATGAATTTTATAGCTGAGAGTTAAAACTTGAAAGTAAACGGACAAAATAATTTTAAAAATCTATTGTTTATCATTTATCATACTTTCTTTTTATTGTAGTTAACTGATGGAACAGATCGATTCGAAGTTCCACTAGAAATCAATCCTGCTCAAGGAGGAAATTCAAATCTGCTGTATCAAGTTGTGTTTACAGAGGAGCCAGTTTTCTCTTTTAAAAGTTTGTAGTTTTACATAATATTTTTACTTGTGTATATTTTTATGGACCTTTAAAAAACATAAAATGATAATGGCGATTGGTGTAATTTTGATGGTATTTTCTCACAGTAATTCGGAAATCAAGTGGAGTCGTTGTCTTCGACACGGGACTTGGAGGACTTACCTTTGCCGATCAATTTATCCAAATCTCAACTCGACTCCCCAGCAGCACTTTGTACGGAATCGGGGAAAATGAACAGTTTTCTCTTCTTCATGAGTTTGACAAGTTCCGGTCATGGACACTTTTTACACGAGATCAACCTCCGGATTATAATGCTCCACAATATGGCGTTCATCCCATTTACACCCTCCTGGAAGATGATGGAAATGCTCACTCTGTCGTCTTTGTCAACAGTAATGCACAAGGTAAAATCAAGACTTCAAAACTTTGATACAAAATGACATTGATAAAAATTCACTCCATCGCTCTTTTTCTGCAACACAGAATTCGTCCTTCTTCCAAATCCAACTCCCGGTTTGGTCTACAGGTAATAAAAACCCACCTAAGAACATTTTTTTATAGTTTTCTTTTTTCTTGCTAGCTTTCCTATATAAAAAATTTGTGAATCTTTGAACATGGTTAAAATCAACTCATGGTTAAAAATTAAATTAATGTTAGCATAATGTGTGTCTTAGAACCATCGGAGGTCTTTTGGACATGTACATATTTTTGGGACCAACCCCAGAAGACACCGCTGTCCAGTACACAGAAGTACGCTCATTTTTCCAGTTATGTATTTTGTATTTTGTCTTCAAAATTTGCTCAAAGTTAAAAAATACAATAAAAATGAATTATAATTTCAGGCAATCGGAAGATACCCAATTCCTCCCTACTGGAGTCTGGGCTTTCATTTATGCCGAATTGGGTATAATACACTGGAAAACATGAAAGCGGCTGTTGAACGAACCGCCGCATATCAAATTCCGCAAGTAAGATTAATAATTGTGGACTAACTAGTATTAGAGAGGTTCTGCAAACTCAATCTTTTTAGGAAATTCTTGTATAAATTGAAAAGCCAAAGTTCACAGAACAACTTTTTGCCGTTTATTTTTTTTTTGTAAATCAATTTATTTTTTTTTATAAGTGTACAAGCATAAAAATAAAAATGTAAATGAAAAATAGGATGTTCAATATGGTGACGGAGACACGAAAGATCGGTCGATGGATTTTACCGTGGCTTGGGATCGATGGGCTGATCTCCCGGACTTTCTAAGGGAAATCAAAGCCAAGGGCGTCAAATACATTATCAATGTGGTAAGTTGTGAGAGTGGGAAAAAATAAAATTAAAGTAAACTGAATACTGAATGCTTCAAGATGTCCGCCTTTGATTTTTGCTTCGTTTAGTTTTAGCCTTTCTTGAAAATAAAACGTTGGTTTTGAATTTGATTTCCAGGACCCGTTCATCAGCACTGGCGATCCTCCAGGAACTTATTATCCCATGGACTTGGGGAATGAGATGGACGTCTGGGTGAAGAAACCCGACGGCATTTCTCCCACCAGAGGAAAGGTTTGGCCCCCAGATCCAGTTTACTATGCCGACTACACCAAAAATGTGACTCGTCAATGGTGGATTGAGGTCACCTCCAACTTTCACAAAACGATTGAGTTTGATGGCCTGTGGATTGACATGTCAGAGCCCTCAAACTTGTATCGTGCGGAGGTCGGAGAGTATTGTGAAGCAAATAAATATAACAACCCGCCATATGTACCAAGTAAGCAAAATATTTTGAAGAGTACAGAAATTTTACATTTTTATGAGCAATAGTGATTTTTTTAAAAAAAGATAGGACTCCTTTTTTAATTTTCTAAAAATTCATGAAACGTTTTTACAAACAATAGACATTCCAGGACGATCATTGACAGCCCAAACAGTCTGTCTTGACCACTTGGATGGTGCTGGACGGCAATATGATACACACTCAATGTACGGATATTTCCAGTCGGAACCAACTGTCGCGTAAGTAAAACAAAAAAAATCATAAAATGACTCAAAAAAATGGAAATGACGAAAAACAGCAACAGAAAGACTTTTTTTTGTAGAGCTGTTGAAGCCATCCGACCAGGCAAGCGCTCCTTCGTCCTCTCCCGAGCCACCTTCATTGGCAGTGGCAAATACGTGGCCCACTGGCTCGGTGACAACTTCTCCACCTGGGCCTCCATGAAGCTCTCCATCATCGGGACAATCCAGTTCAACCTCTTTGGCATCCCCTTTGCGGGCGCCGACATTTGCGGCTTCATCGGAAACACAACCGCGGAACTGTGTCAGCGGTGGATGCAGCTCGGCTCCTTTTACCCCTTCAGCCGGAACCACAATGGCGGAGCGTTGCAGCAGGATCCTGGCTCATTCGGGCCGGAAGTAGCAGAGTCCTCAAGGAAAGTCCTAGAAACTCGATACACCCTCCTCCCCTACCTGTACACCCTCTTCTACTATCACAACTCCAGGGGCAACACCGTAGCTCGGGCCCTGTGGGCTGAATTCCCTCGCGAGAAAATAACCCACAGCATTCAAACTCAGTTTTTATGGGGCGAGGGGCTGCTCATCTCCCCCGTTTTAGACGAGGGGGCAAGATCCGTCGACATTTACTTTCCAAACGCTCGTTGGTTCAGCTATTACAGCGGGGGGGAAATATTTGCGCGGGAAACTGTGCTCAACGTGGCGGCGCCGCTAGATGTCATCAACTTGCACTTGAGGGGCGGCATCGTCTATCCAACTCAGGAGCCGGGGCTCAATACGGTCATCTCGAGGGAGAATCCCATGGGACTCATTGTCGCCCTGGATGACGAGGAACGGGCCGAGGGCCACTTGTATTATGACGATGGAGATTCAAAAGGTATTTTACTAAGGGGGAAAGACTTTTTTAACTCTAAAATCTAAAAAAAAAATCTAAAATTTGTGTTTTTTTTCTAAAATTTCCAAATGTTATTGTTTTTTTTAGATCAAATCGGCACGGGCAATTTCTTTTTGACCAAGTACATCTATGAAAACGGGAGCTTGACCACAATTCCAGAAAACGATGGCTACAGCGACATGAAAACCAAGAGGATTTCCTCCATTCGACTGCTGGGAGCTAAACCAACTTTTAAATCGGCCATTGTGACCGTTAATGATGAATTTTCCCCGCAACTTGTCTTCCCCTTGACTCGACTTCCGTCTGGGGAAATACGGCTGGAAAATCTAAATATTAGAGCGAATGCTCCCTTTACAATAGACTTTGATATGGGAAATTCAGTTTATGACAAATGAATAAAATATCTCGTTTTACTTATGTGAAATAGTTGTTAATGCACCTTAATTTTTTAAATAAATCCAATATTTGATCAATATACAACGAAAAAATTAAAGTTTCAAGTAAATTCTTTATGCAGCAGCTTTTTTTTCAACAAAAAATAAATAACAAACGTCCACTGAACTATTTTTCGTCCTCTTTGAACGCCATACATACATGATTCATATAAAAATAAATAAAACGTTCACTCTATCGGTTGGTGCGATTAAAGTTTAAATAAATTAAAAAAATATATTCTTTTCTTAACTAACAGGGAATACTTTAACTTATTTATCATATTAAGGTAGACAGCAAATTAGAGGAACTCCGGGATTTATCCGCTTGTTGTTGTTGGTCAGCTTCTTCTCATGACAGGATCGAGCGGCGGTAGCTTGATATGGCGGGTTGCACAGGCAGAAGCCAAGATAAATCGTTTTGCTGGAACAATAAGCGTTGGTGCCACAGCTGAGAGTTCCATCCCGCTTGCAAAAACCGCCGAGAGGGGACAAACAGCTTCCCAGGGTATTGTCGTATACTTGCCAAGTATACTGACAGCCACATCGTCCGTTTGTACAGGTCAGACTCTTGGCCTCGTCACACTCCTTTCTGCTTTGTCCGCCCAACGTCTCCGGGTCAATCTCAGCATTTTTTAAATCACAAATGTCACCGAATCCTACAATTTTTGGTTGTGGTTCTACTTGTTGTTGATCCTCGGGTAATTGTGTTTCTTGAGACAAAACACTATTTAAACTCACTAGTACTGTTAAGCTAACGAGCGCCAGGATTAATCTTTGATTTCTCTTTATTCCCAACATTTTGATGCTTAAATCCACCAAATAATACAAAATAAAAGGAGATTTTTTGTAAATTAAAAAAAAGCTACAGATTTTTGTCTCTTCTTTGCTTTCGAACAGCGTCAAAAAAATCAGTCTGACAGACTTTTTCTTTCCAGCTATTTATATCAAAAGATTCGCCACTTACCATTCACATTTATTATTACATTTCCTTTACATTTACATCCGACGACCGACGGCCACCCTACCCCACAAAATCAAAATGTTTAATCAAATCAAAGTGTGTGTGTGTGGCCACGTGCGTGTACAATGTGCAATGTGTACAAGATACAAGATGCAGCATTTGCAACTCTCGTTCCCCCCAATTAAATGTGTTTAAATGTCCATTTACCATTTCGAGGAATCTTCAATCTTTTCAAGTTCATATTGTCTACAGTCTAGCTCATATTGTATTTTTTCTCTGCATTTGCATAAAACTTGATGGAATAATATGCATAATGTGTATGATTGATAATAAGTTGAAGAAGGGCAAAATTAATTGTATAATATATTATACATACATTAGGGTGCTTCAAACCTCCCAAACGATGAAATCCATACAAAGAATCAGCAAGAAAGCTACTTCTGGCTGAGAAAACATTTAAAAAATATATTTGGTAGAAATCCATTAAGTCTTAGGTGTTGCGCTAGGAGGTCAAAGGTTTGGCCTTCTTAAATACATACTAAAAA
>JAQIVE010001588.1:0-24049 GCA_034698285.1 Sminthurinus bimaculatus | reverse complement strand
TTGGTCCTTGTGGCAGCGAGCTGCATTGGATGAACTAGGTTTGAGGTTATAATTCTACAAGCTGAATTTTTGTCAGTCTATTGTAAATTATGCATAAGATTTGCGGTGTACATGTATGCATGTGATTTTTAGTTGGAAAGAGTCACAAGCCTAAAAATACACGGAATTGAAGGTAACGTTTTAGCTGCACAATGTATGTACATTGTGTAGTTAGAAAGTTTCCCTTTTTTTCTTGTCCCCTCACTCATATTGTTGACACAGACAGAACTCGACTTACCTATGTAAGTTGCCAGCCTAGGCCAACTTGCACAGTAAATTGAACCATAGATTCACAGACAGACGAAGAACTTGAATTTCCCGTCTCCTCCTAAGTGTGTAGGTATGTTTGTCTGTAAGGGAATTTTATTGAATGCTCAGTGCATTGTACAATACAACATACGTACTCGTTCAACGAACTCGATTCGACGTTTCCATTTTCCCTTGTCTTCAATTATTAACAGCTATTCATCAGTGGTAGACGCTGGCTTCAAGAGGTTAAAGTACCTAGTAGAAGAGAAATACTATAGAAGGGGAAAGCCAACCCCAAACTTTGAACTAAAATGAACTGCAGGCATGTGACCATGTTGTCTTTGGGAAAGTAAGAACATATTTATCGTCTATACATGTACCAAACACAACTCTAAAATAAACAGAGCATAAATTCTATGTTCATTGTCCCTGGACAGGTTGAAGATGCCTGTGCAGTGCACAGTGTGCACTGTGCACGCAATAAACGATAACGAAGGTAAATTAAAGACCAAGAAATGCCACGAAGATAACAAAAGAGGGAGGATTTCCAATAATCTAATCCAAGTAGTATTTTTATCCAGCATTGTGGTTTTCGTTCTTTTAATTCCCTGGATTACCCCTTCTTAAAAAACTGATATTTTGTTATCTATTATTGTTCTCTACCATTCTATATTCTAGAACGGTAAACTTGAAGTATCAGTTTTCATATTACATTTATAACAAGCAAAATTTTGGAACTTGTTCAAAATCCTATGGAAAAAGAATGTCATGTTGCAAAGTAGAGTGTGAAATAAATTGATTCAAATTTGTCGTGCCCCTTGACGCCATTACATGTATATCTACTTTATACATCTATACATACTCATACAGAATAGGGAAACATGAATTTTACCAACAGAAAAAGAGAAAGTAACGAAGGACTTTTGAAGCACTGCTTCACATTTGTGAGAGTAATTTGTAACTCCTCTCTCTTCTATTTATTATGTATACATAATATGTACACATGTACACTGCACGTACTACAGAGTCTAAATTTTCTCCAAAGCCTGTCAAAATTTCGAATTCTCGCTTTATTCTTCTTTCTCTGCTTGTCTAACGAGAGAGGACTGTGATTTTTCACGTGATTCTTCGTCGATGCTGTTGTCGTTGGCATTGTCGTCATCATGTCGTCGTCCTTACCCTTACACGTGTATGCACAGATCCATGATATCCAGAATATCCCGTGTAATGTGTCTATATTCTATATGTATGCATAGGCTGCTATGCCATCGTCAACTGTTGTAGACTGGAGAATGAAAAAAATTGTTCCAAAAAAAGAGAAAAGTTTCACATTATCTCATTTTCTCTTTTTTTGCTCTCTCTCTCTTCTTTTTCTCCTCTCCTACCATGTAGCACACACACACACACACATACAAAGAGTGAAAGTCGCAAGACACTTCAATCCTGTCCCATTTCCATATAGAGTCGGTAATATTATGTACACAAAAAGGCGTATTATTTTATAGGTTGGACATTATTCTCAAATGTCGGGACGGTGAACATGTAATATAAATTGATGTCGAAAGTTTTAAAAGCTCAAGAAAAAGAAAAAAGTCGAAAGAAAGCAAAAACTTTACTTTTTTTCTTTTCTAAATTCCTTTTTTACATAGGTGAATTTATACACTGTGTGCAGAGTTTACAACGTATGTAAAGTCCGTATGAGCATAGTCAAGCTAATGTAAAATGTATAAAGATAAGAAAACTATACAGGAAAAAAGCTGTGCAAAGAATTGAGAATTTCAAATGATCTCATAAAATTTGCAATCTCCAAGCACAGCCTTCCAATTTGCAACAACCATCATGTGTGCAAAAATCGGTATGTATGTACGTACTCACAATGTACGTACATGTATGACTGGGTTTTACTATTCTGAAAAAAACAGCAGTAGAAAGTAGACAATTGACTTTGACAATTGACAAAAGAAAAGCAAAATAAAATTAAAATCACAATCAAATGCTGCAGGAGCGAAAAGAATTACAACGAAAAGGTAAAATTCAGGTTCTTTTCTCCATATTCCTTCAATTTCTATTAAAGAGGGAAAACGGACAATCAATTAACATTTACAGTTTGGGGACTTGAGCCAGTACAGCCAAATAAATGTTAATTGAAAGCCAACAATCTATTTATTTATTTTGTACTGCAGAACTATTCCCTACGGGTCTAATATGCTTATAGACAGAAGCTAATACTACACTGGTATTGACAAAAATAGGAAGAAGAAGCGATTGTGATGAACTATTAGACTCCAAGTTGATACTACAACTCGGCTGTTACTATACATACATATATAGATCTTGATCATGGTCATCATCATGAAGAAGAAGATGCTGATGATCCAAAATAAACCACAGTCCACAGCTGCAAGCTGCACAAACTGTTCCATTTATGCGTTCAATTTCACTGTAACATTGTTTCGACCTTCCAACTCTCTAATTCCAATTCCATTTTCATTTTCAATTTCGAACTACACAGCGACGCTCGTCCATTTTCGACGGCCGAAAATAAAAAAAGTAAGTAAAGGTTTGCAGTCACAGCTCACATGTTCGTTGATTCCTGATATACTCATGTACATATACTATTACAGATGTATGTATATAGGTATACACTATACACACATGATGGTGATGGCAATGGCTCGTCGAGCTCCACTCTACAATATGTATAGACGTTCAACCCAATAGAGAAAAAGGAAAGAAAGTAAATTGGTCGAATTGAGGAACACGAGGGGTGAATATAAGATAATCATTGATCTTGATCAACCAACAGAGGGAAAATAATTGCCTCGACCCTCGACGTACATGGTATAGGAAAAAGAAGGGGACGCATTGGAAAATAGGTAGAAAACGACCAAAAAACTCGATATACCTTTCTTTTTCCATTAAAAAAACTACTGCCTACATTATTAGATATGGACGATAGGCCGTATGCTAGGAACTGCGTACACAAGTCAAGCTGAGGTAAACGTAAACTGAAAAGCACATAAAGATAAACACTGAAGAGTAGAATTGAATGCAAAACAAAGGAACTTGACAACGACAATATTGGACGGTTATTTTAAGGAACGTGCGGGCATAACAATACATGATTATATCAGCATATAGTCACAGCACTTGACTACTACATTCATACATACGTATATATTCTGTATACTGTATACACAGAATTTAGAATTGTAAAGCCATTAGTGTTGCTACATATTTGGAAATAACTCTTGAGCTCACAGCTCAAACTAGACAGTCGTTCCTATATCAGCTGCAGATAAATACAGTAAAACTTGTGTATACAGTACTCCATTCTCCAGTTACTCATTTTTTACAATATTTGTTAGATATTAAGTCAAGGTATTATTTTCTCTTTCATTCAGTAATCATACGTCACTTGAAATAATATTTCGAAAATTGGAAGATTTGTAGCTAGTGTGCTCATTTACAGGATTTAGCAAAAGGGTGACAAAACTATAGCGACGGTTTACTGTATCATCAAGTAGTTTGTTCATGTAGAATCTAGATTGTCGCAAACAATTAAGAAAAGGGGGATAGAATGAGTACAAGGAGACGGCCGATGGAATGAACAGCAACAGTCAAACGACGATGGAACTCGTTTATGTACACGAAGCTGTCTCTGTTCCAGTATCATACATACAAAGACATATAGTATAGAGTGAAAACATGTGTCTACAGTCAAACTACGTATGTAGTATGTATGGTACAAACACACGCAAACATTCTGTCCGGATCCTCTTGTTCAATGATTGGAGAGGAAGAGCTCATTGTTTTAGGCTCAGGTGAAAAGCGAGAGGACGAATTGGAAGCAGTCTCCAGAATTCCGAAATTGATAAGAAAGCTACGCGAATTTGTTGAAGGGGAAGAGACAGAATGGGAGAGGGAGAGAGAGAAAGTGAAGGAGATGAAAGACAAAGACCAAAAACAAGAAAGGAGCAGACTACCCCGAATTCAGTTATATACTTTTGTGTATTTATACATGTATGTACGATAACTAAGTGCACACTGCAGCAACTGGAAAAGGGAATTGAGAATTGAGTCAGAGGGAATCCAAAGTGCATACATACATGGTTGATCTGTTGAATTCAGCATTCAGTCTGGTCAGTGGAAAAGACCAAAATTCAAAAGAAAAGAAAAAGTAAGTATGTACGCCGTACGTATTGTCCTGTACGTAGGTACATACATTTTACATGTAAGATAAGGAAAAGAGTGGAGAGATGTTGAAATAGAGCAGACTTTAACATCTATCAACACGCATGTATATCATGCTCTATACATCTAGATATATTATGTCTGTACTTACTCTCGTAATCCATTAGGAACTCGCCATCCTTTGATCTGGCTCAACTTGGAGTCCGAGAGTTGAATGTCAAGAGGGAATTCGGGCGTCCACACGATGAATTGCGCCGTTCCTTCGTACGTTCCATATTTGATCCCAATCGTGGCGTTCGTTGAACCGCGGATTTCAGACCCGTCCACATACACCGACGTACACGAAGATGATACCTGAAGCCACAGGACAAACAATAAATTAACCAGGGAAATAATGGAATTAACTACACATACATTATACATACCACCATCATGTATTTTAATATCAATTTATAACAACGACTTGCTTTTTTGAACAAATAAAATTAACAATGAGAATAAAAACTTTTCGTTTAACTAAATCAACTTTCGAAACCCAAGTTTACTTTTATGTACATGTTATGTTATGGAAGCTTATTGTGTAAACAGGTTGAGCAAATTGAAGCCAAGGTAGAAGATTATAATGCCTTGGTATTTTGTACTGGGACATTTTTGGCAGTGAACCTTGGACAATGCGACAACGATAATAAAATTTTGAAGTACAGCACATATGTATCTACGTTCTATTTCTATAAAATCTTTATTTGTACAGTTACATCAAGGGTTTCCCTTGATTTATGTGTACACAAAATCTTTCCACTCTGTGTCAAATTAAGAAACCGAAATTGGGCCCAAAAGCGAGCTCGTACATCACATTCCTCTATCCAATCTGTCATTTCATTTAATAAAACAAAGTGGAGAGGAATCACGGGAAAGGTAACCAATTCTTCTCATCATAATTTAATCTAGATAAAAGGAAAAGGATGGCCAAAAAGTAATACATATGCCTATGCTATGTAGGTGCATAGTGCACATGTACAGATACAGAAAACGTGGAATTTCACCCACAACTGTATCTACACTATATAGGAGCAAGTATACGAGGAAGATTAAACAGAGGATGAGGCGAAGGGAACGCCAAAGGAAAGTAAACTTTCTCTCTACAGAGAATACATAATTTGTGTCTTCTTCTTCACCTTGCTTCCTTACCTGGAATCCGTTGCCCTAGAGAATCCTCCTTAAAACAATTATTTCCGTACTTCTTCATGTTACCTGATATCAGTTAGTACAACAAGTAAATGGTGTACTCGCATATACTAATAATACAATAATAATAATAATTTTTGCTACTGATATTTCAGAGGAAGTATATCTATATGTACAGTTAGTTCCTGTTCTGGGAATCCAAGTAAACTTTTAAAAGAAGCTTTTACTTTCCATTTCCCTTTGCCTTCAATCAAATGGCCAATTAGAAGTTCCGGAAAATGTTTTTCGTTTCTCAGTTTGGATTTCACTACTACTGTCGATTGATAGATTTTACAAAACCTGTGCGCCTTATCCTACTTATTATATGCTATTAAGTCGGGTTGGGACATTTTGATTTGGTTGTTACTCCTTTCAAAGTTATATCGCTTTACAGCCAAAAGTTCCATGCTATACCAATCCTATATAATTATTGCAGAAACTTTACCAATATACTTGTTTACTGTTACTGTCGTACTAAAGTACGGTGTGTTATGCTGTCAAAGTCAAAAGTCGGAGTATATCTGTATAGTGCACATCGCACCATTAAAAGTAAGTCAGAGGAACACACTGTGTTTAACCTTTGAATTTGAAACACATGAATGGCATCATTTTTTGAAAATAGGATCAAAAATAAAGTTATAAATACTTGGGTCGTTGATAAAAAATAGTAGAATAAAATAAATCTTGACAATTTACCTTGAGAACACTTTCATCGAAGGATCTGCAGGATGCTTGCAAAGTCACATCAGCAACCTGTCCAGCGCGACTTACGATGAAAATCTTCATGGGTCGAGAGACTTGCTTGCCATTGAGTACGGCCGTGTTCACCACTTCCCAGCTCTAAAATATTTAGAAAATTCAAAATATAAGCCATGATATTAAGTCACAAATATGTAAATCGCGATGATAATAAGGTTAAAAAATATTATTTTTTTGCTAGTGTTTAGACTCAGACATTACATATTAAAAGTAGCTAGAAACGCGGTTCTAACTAGTTATTCTTGGAATTTTAATTTCTCACATTTTATTGCATTTTCTTCCACCTAAAAAATATTTGATTTCTCTCCACAACTCTAAAACAACATCAGCGAAAAACTTAATTCTTGGAAACGACGTTCTAACAAAAACCATCTTTCATACTGCATATAATCGCTTTAACATGCATTTTTATATAATCTAAATCTACGTTTTTTACCTAGCGATTGCATCTTTTTTAGATTTCATGGTAAATTTTCATCATGTTCACATTTTCCGGTGGAAAGTTTTACATGCTTAGTAAGTATGCAATGTGCACATATCAAAATAGAAAAAAACCTTGCAGCAACAGCATCTTAACCATTTGCATTAAAGGACGAACCTAAGTCAACATAAAAAGTAAACTAAACTAAAGTTGAGACATACCATGTGTAGCACTTTACCAAAATTTAGAATTTAAAATATAAAAAAGTTTTAAAAGGCCCTCTTTTTCATCGGGAAAAGTTTCATGTCGCCGACAGAACAGAGACCGACAGTCGGACCCCACGCAGAAAATGTCATAAAATTCCGAGTTATGACTTGGAAAAATGTCCATAAAACTCTGCCACGTTTCCCCATCATAAACACACTCTGCACTCTGGTATGGTCCATATATTTAAATATGGACTGCCTTTCTAATATATAAACGATACATATTTAATTTACATATAGATAATGCTATTTTATAGGTCGTAGCTGGTCGTGTGCCCAGTTTAAATTGCTTCTCAACAAGAAAGTTTATCGTCAACTTTGCAATATTAAACGTACATATTCCGTAATAATAATAATGATGATAAGAACACATTCTAGACTTTGTGGAGATAAACAGCCAATAAGATTTTTGCTACACGTCCCGGCTGGAAAATTCACCAGCGGATTGCATTCCACCCCAATGAGCAAAGCATGATGGAAAGTAAAACAAGTGAGCCTACTAATTGTTGTGTAAAATAAACGGAAAGAAATTAGCTATATCGTATACATATTCGAAATTCGAACCATGACACATTTCTAAACGGACCGTTTATTTTGCACGACAAACTCGTCTCAATTCCCTGTTATTTTTCTAGTCGAATCTTGATAAAGAACAGAGTCGAACAGGATAAAATTGCTCCAGCCGTTGCCAACCAAAGCTATCCAAGCATTTCGCAATTCAACCTTTTTTCTCTGTCCTAATTTCTCCCCTTTCCGTTTAGCGACAGCAGTCGCACAGTAGCTCATTACCGCAAATTCTCTATTAGTTTACGCAATAAAATGAAAGACGCTTGTAAAGGCAGCATGTATGTATAGTGTAAACTGTACAGTATACCTAATACCTATGCACACTGTACACTGTACATAGTGAAAGACAGCGTGATTGTGTCTATTTGTGTGTGGTGTAATTGAGCGTCAAGTCTTTCGCATCGTCTGTTTCCCTCTAATTACAATGAGGACAGCAGGTTGTTTTGTTGTTGTTTTTGCAGGCTCATTTTGGACTTTTGTACAAAGGCGGTGGCTCCTTCTCGTCTTTTTTTATTTAGCTTTGCACCATTTGTAACAACTTGCAAAATTCATGGAATCTAACGAACCGTAAAGTTACCCGATGCTGAATTGAACTTTCAAGCACACATGAGTGTGTGGAATTCTAAAATTCAGAATTCACAGACAGGCGTCTATACTCATCAGTATGCGTGTATGTATGTATGTGTTCCCGATGCTGGCAGATGACAGTGAGCGGATACGAAGAATTCCACAGATTCTGCATTCAGTATCAGCTCTCATTAATTTTGCCGGATGCCAGACAGTCGAATCGCGTTATACAGGGAAAATAATACAACAGAAATCACCGAAATTGGTGGCGGGGAGAGTAAAAGGAGACAATTATTTAGGGTTTAATTTGAAGCTCAATAGCACTTTGCACGTCACGAAATATCCCTGTGAACATTTTTGCCTTTGCCTTTAAATACCATAGAGAACTGTAACAAAAAAACTGAACGAGAGAAAAATATTTCCATTACACCATGTTACTGCTGATGTTATTCATGCAAAAAATACGTTTACAATACACAAGCCGCAGACGGTTAAAATTTCACTATGATTGTAAACGCCAAAGGATAAACATACAGACAAAATATTCATTGATTCAAAACGTCGGTCGTAGTTTTAATATTCACATTAAACCCAGATGACAAATGAAAGATGAAAGTTTGTGAGGCTTTAGAGACTGCTTCAGATTTACAATTTTTTCAACACGACTTTTGAAGTTTACACTGGAACTCACAATTCACAATTTTCACAACTTTTCCAAAGCATTCTTTCTGTTTTTCTTCTGATTACCGTTCTGCGGCGTTTTGTGTCATTGACATTAGTCTAAAGGGAGAGAAAACCTCAGGTTTTGCTTACTTTCACCTCTCATCATAAGAAAATAAATGAAAAATATCTACACTACAGACTGTTCATAAAATCTAGCCAATACTCAATCCACGTATTCCAACTAATACAAGTCCAAGATAAAGTCGGATATAAAATCTGCTGCTTATACACACAAAATGTTTTCAAGAAGATGGTTACAAACATATACAAATATACATACATGCAAAATGTAGGCGAAATAAAACCTAGTTGGTGTAGTTTGTACGCTTATTACCATAGCACGCGTCACATTATGCACGGAAATCCACAATATTTAACATGAACATGATGAACATATCCATGGTTAAAAAAGCAAATGAAAACTTCCTTTTAGGCTCTTCCTCTTCAATTCAACGTTGTAAAAATAGGACGTGTATAGGAAGGGATGCAAACGAAAAACATACATGAAGGTTTAAGTTCTTTAACTAGGGGAAACGAAACTTCAAAGGGCAATTTTTTCTCTTGGTTTCTCCCAGCTATCAACTATGTGCATAAAGCTATACATAGTTGTGTCTAAACTGACTGATGAGGCCAAGATACAAGATCCAGAATCCAGAATATAGAATAAAGATCCCAACCATACCGTCGTATAGTTATATTTATGCATAAGTACGACCTAGGATTCACCTGGAGAACACACAGTCTGGAGAGAAATGTTTGTTTGCTTGCTCCTTCCTTTCCTCTCTTTCATCTTCCTCATCTTGGAGTCTAACGTCGAGTCATAATTCTTGTGTATATGCTTACTTTTTACTCGTCTATCTATTCGTAAAGGGAAGAGGAATATATACCCTGTATATTGTATATATTTCAGTTGTCTGTATTCTGTATATAGTCGTTGCATTTTAAGTTTTCCCTTGCAACAGCAGATTTCCTCACAACAGGCGTACAGCTCAACTCATCTCAACTCGACTCTTCGCAGCTTATATTCAGAAATGGCTCATAAAAGAAGCCTCAAAATGTTATAGGTCTCTTCCATCGCATCCTTTGCCCATCTTTAATATATTGGATGAGGAAGCAAAAAGAAGATGACAACGGGACTCACGACAAAGAGAGTGAAAGAGAAAAAGAAAGGGAGAGCGAGAGTAAAAGTACATAAGCTGCTTCCCTTTTTTTCGTTCCGTCAGAGTCTTTCAACTTTCTCGGAACCACATAAGTAGCTTTTTTTACATGCATAAATTACGCTATGCTTCTTAGACTTAATACCTGAAAGTTTTCAGGGAAAGCTCCAAAGAGCTCCAGCACTCTATATAATATATCTGTAAATATAAAACCTGCTATAGTATGGTGATGGCGTGAGATACTTGTAATATTATAGCAAACTAAAATTGAATCTGAACACTGAATGCGAGTGCAAATTTCGGCTACCATCGCAACGAACAACCTAATGATAATAATGCAGGTAGTTATAATGTATCTGTATATACATGCATAATGCGGAGGTATATCCCATTACTTTTTACTCCATTCGCATCAACTGTGTAGCAAATATGTAGAGTTCCTGCAGTAACTATATAGTTACTCTTATAATAATATAGAATGTATGTAGATAGATAGGTTGTAGGTGTATTATACCGTTAG
This sequence comes from Sminthurinus bimaculatus, assembly GCA_034698285.1. Lineage (NCBI taxonomy): Eukaryota > Metazoa > Arthropoda > Collembola > Symphypleona > Katiannidae > Sminthurinus > Sminthurinus bimaculatus. The sequence continues at coordinate 13,363 of JAQIVE010001588.1, read as the reverse complement.
GATATAAACGAGCTTTCTTATCGCCGCAATAATAATCAGAACGGTAATAAGTTTCGGAACCATTTCAATGGATATGGATATAGGTAGTATGGGTATAATGTATACAGTAATTTCCATTTGGTCTTCCGTTTTCCTATTACCAACCTTACTTTGACTTTCCTTCTCTTGTGCTAACACCGCAGTTACTTTGCATATTATAAACTGATGATCTCTGCTTCATCAAAATTATCACAGAATTATAAGCCTCATAACCATCAACATTTACATAGACGTTTTATTGTAAAATTTTGCTTCTTTCCAAGACAAAGTTCATAACAATTCGTCAAAAATGTAAAATTTCAAAAATAGTCCTGATCTTCCTATGTACATAGAAACTAAAATAACAAGCGAGATCAAGTCAGTCTTTTAATAACTTGTATTATTTACCTTGGCTATGGGGAGAACCGCTTGGATATCGTCCTTTTGTACTTCCAGTCTCGTTGTGAGTTTGTGACGCTCATCACTAAAGTGGGCAAAGGGGTCGGCCATTTTCTCCCAGCTTGTATCAGCGGATGGCTGGATGACGTAGCGTAAAATCTAGGAAGAAAAACATTATGATTTCCATTAGTTTTATGCAGGGATTTAATTTGTGCTTTTAGACCTCATTTAATTGCGGACACAAAGAAAAATAGTCCTTTGAACTTTTGTCATGCTTCAATTTCAAAAGGTTTAATCAAAAATATCTAATTAATTAAACTAATTCAAAACGACACGTACCCAAATAACCCGACCTCCATCCCAATCGTCGCCAACTTCTTCAGCAGCCTCCAAAATCCAATTGAAGACTTCTTCACCGTCCCTGTAACCATAAAGAGGAAATGAACCGATTAAATAAAATATCAAGGTAAAAATGGTATATACAACATGATTTTTTTCATCCGTTGCCCAGCGCAAGTCGGACAATTACACGTTTTCCAGAACAAATAAAATTTCCGTGTGATCTATCTCAGCCACCTGCAATTTCCGTCGCATTTATTGTTTATTTAGGTGTAGATGCAGAAGCCATGAAAAAACCCTCAATACATTTAGGTATACTTTGAAAATCACAACGACGATGGAACTACAGATATGTACGTGATTTTATTTATCATTGTAAATTTCCAAACCAAAAACGAGCATTGAAATTCCAAACAGCGATGGCAATACAATACATCAAATACGTTGTACTCCTTGAAATTATAGGTCTATGCGTAAAAGTATGCTTACACAAAAAGTAAAATGTACCATGACATGGTATACAGTACAATTTGCCAGTTTGCAAAAGCTTTCTTTCGCCAATGGCATCAAATCCTTTTATTTCTCTCTCCCTTTTCCGCCTTTCCTCGTTTCTTGTTGCCCCTTTGAATTTAATATTGACTTTAGATTTTGCTGGCCGATTTAAAGATTTAGATGAAATTGGTATCGGATCTTTTTTCGCTTTCTTTCCTACTTTACTTCCTTCTCTCAAGTTTTTTATTTCCATTTATTGTATATCACTACATACAGTTACATACCGTGTGTGTGTGTATGTATGTATGTATAGAAATGCACGTTCACTATATTGCATTTTGTTGGTATTGTCATGGACATTGGTATTGCCTGTGGAACCTGAGGGATTTTTTTATTCTTATTCTATACTTAAATTTATATCCAAGTCTCTTTCTCTCTCTCCGTGTCCCCTTTACATTTCCAAATACATATGGATGTATATACAATGTAGAATATTACGCAATTCAATTCAATTCAGCGAAATTCGAAATTCCAAAAATTCTCAACACTCGGAACCAACCCAAACCAATCCAAGCCAAGCCAAGCCAGGGACCAACAACCGGGAGACCCAGAACCAAAATCAGACGTTCCTTCGTTATTTGAAGATGTATGAGCTGAGCTTCACTCCTCCAACGTATGTATATACATTGTACAATGTTGTAAGAAAGGGCAATATCAAACTACGTATGCATGTATAGACGTACACATTTATTATATACAGGGCGTATTAGAGAAAATGGAAAAATTTCATTCCAGGAGAAAGCCAAATATTCTTTTCCTTTCATCGCATCCATTCTCTCAACGTCTGCACACATAAACACAACAGACAGACAGATAGACACACACACACATACACTCACATATGGTTATACATACCCAATACATACAGAATACAGAGACAAATAATACAATAGACAGAAAGATCCAAGTGGAGCAGCTTTTACATTTCTTCTCACACTCTCTGTATTATGAGCTTTTTTGAACAAGGGAAACTGGGAAGAAAGCTTTAGTGATCCTACTCATACAGCCCAAAGCCCAAATTCCGAATCACCGTGTACATATATACATGTATATAGATACATGTACAAAACTCACATGCTTATTTACAGTATGCACTTGATATAGAAAAGAGACAGGGCAGAGAAAGAAGAAGAACCTAGAAAGCTAAAACCAAGCTGAAAAAAATCTCGCATTTTCGATTCACGAGCTGTTGTTTGGTTGGTTCAGAGCTTGGGATGGAAGTCAAGTAAAGTCAAGTCAAGGTTCCTTTGCCTCCCCGCAAAGAAAAAGGAAAGGAAGAAGACGAAGCTCTCCCTGTTTTTTCTTGGCCTTCTACATGCCCTTGCCTTTGTTCCCCTAGAATTGCACCTTGACTACAGAGACTACAACGCAGCTTGCCAAAGGAGTGGAGAAAAGAGCAAAGAATAAGAACGCTTGTTCACTGTTCACAATGAACATTTCCAATCCACCAGTTCGCCAATATACAATCAACGGCATCAACCTCCCTTCAACACCTCAATTAACCTACCTTTCTCCCTATACTTTATAGTCCAAGAGACATATGTACATATTGAATATACATACTACATACATACTCGCAGATACTTTCTCTGCTGTTTTCAAACCTCAACCGCTGCTCCATCCTCCTTCTGCAATGTCTTCCACAATATCTTTCACAGAGTTCCCCGGCTCTCTCCCTCCATACTCACTTGTTTGGTTCACGCCAACGCTGCCGTTTCAAATTACAATCTCGCCTATCCAACATCTTCGAGATCCAAGATCGAAGCATCCAGGATTGAACGTACCTACTACGTACAATGCGATATATAACGCTGCAAATGGCAAGGCCGTCTATCCTCCACCTCCTTCCGAGCAACTTCTTCGACAATAGCTCTCTCTCTCCTCTCAACACTGAACATTGAACTCTGCTTTATTTTCAGTCCTTTTCTTTTTTTCTATTTTTCTCCGTTCCTCTTCCCTTTTCTAGCTCACTTGCTCGGGATACTTATTGATAGCGAATCGACAAACCCTCTCATTTCACTTGCGATAATGACCTTTTTCAGTGCAAGACAAGCTTTTTAAATGAATCGAAGGTCTGTGAGTATAACAGTAGTAGTCCATATAAACATGCAGACTCTATAACTAAGTATGTATAAAAAATACTGTGTGTACTATAACAATAAGTGCGTATGGAGATGAAGCCTTCATCAGCTGGAACAATTTAATGATGGCGACATCCTTTATCGTTACGACCATCGTTAAACTCTGTCTGTTTTCAATGGGCTCAATATGGAGGTTTGATTTTGAAACAAAGGTTTTCCGAAAATTGTTTTTCTTATGAGCTAGACTTGTTCATTTGGACATGAGAAAGCAAAAGGATAAAGATTCAAGAATTTCGAAAACTTTGGTATGTGTATTTACGGAAAATTTTGAAAAATAACTTGCTCGAATTTGAAGAAATGAACAACAAATTAATTTATGAAATTCAAAAAAGTTCACGTCTAATCAATGTTTGACCAACCACCTCTTTCGGTCCACGATAAATATGTCAAACCTTCCTAACATGTAGGTATAAAATTGAACGGGGGATAAAAGTGAATGAACTTTCTCCCTTTTCCTCCTGTTTTCTCAATCAAGCCGAAACGAACGCCCCAAAGGTGAGCAATGGAACATTTCTCAATCCCAAAGTCCTCTAGTTCTCATAATAATAATGATAATAATAATGGCAATGGAAACTGCTGGCTCAGTTGTGTATGTGTAAAGGAAAATAATATACACTATTATTACATTATATAATACTTTATAAGGATCATTGAATAGAAATGAAAGTGTATAATATTGTACGCTTTGTACGTTGTACCTATGTATGTATGTATATCTATGTATCTATGCATGATCCAGATTTTGAATCGCTCGATCCAAGTACGTGCCGTTGCCATCAACAAATCCTTTAGTCATATACATTTATCGTTCAACCAGAGGAGCTGTATAGAAACTGTAGTTGGTTTTCGTTTGAATTAGAGCGTCGTTCTGGGTTCTGGAGTCCGATGGCTTGTACCAAGAAAATTGGAGATTCGCAATCATGATTTGCAATCAAGTCTCAATTGAAGAAAGAAAATGGCCATTCTATAGCTATTCTATACCTCTGTAGAAGTACTCACATTTCCATTCTCCCATCGACCTTCATTATTTTTCCGATTTCAGGTTCTCCCTTTCGCAACAGAAATTTACCTCGGCGCCATCCTTCTTCGGGCAGTTAGTTCCAGCTGGAACTCTAATCACCAGCATTGGGCATATAAAGTGCATAAATTCTGTAAAGTAGCCTTTCAGTGGTTCATAACTTATTTGTATAGACGGCTTGGCACGAATAGCAATGAATATGAGACAAGTACGAAAGTATCTAGAAAAGAGAATGAAATTAGGCCCTTAATAATTGAGGGAAAATGGAAAGAAAATTATCCAGGATTTAACTGATTATTGATGAAATCGGTTTCAAGTTAAAATCACAGTCACGTGTATACTTTATACATACATACATAGAAAATTATGCATGTATGTAGGCCAAACGTGTGATGTGTCAAATCTCTCTATTTGTTGGGGTTTTATGCATATCCTGAAATCAAGGCTTTGGTAATAAAAAACTTTCACCGTGATAAAGAGATCAAAAAAACGAAGGTATTGTTTGCTCAAGCTACCAAAGCATTTGAGGAACTTTATCGAGGTAGAAAAAAAATTCCACCTTTGCCTCCACCTAAACCGACCGGAAGGCCTCAAAGTCAAAGTAACAAGAAAAATTAGACGGTGGAACGCAAACAAGCAAGCAAGAATGATGATGACAAGCAGAAGGAATGCCAACTTTTTCTATATAATTGCTATATACTCACAACTCCTTGCCGTTCCATCCCATGCATTCAGCCGGTGTGATGTGACGCTGACATTTCAATTGACTTTGAGTTTTGCTCTGCCATAATTTCACTTTCTCTGGATGTGCCAACAGGAGCTTATATTGCATTAAAGCAGCTTTGTAAATGTATAAATACACGAAATCCTAACGCTGTGTGTAATATAAAATACACAGAAAATGAAATCATGGCAAGCATAAAGTACTTATCATCAAGTTCTTTCCAAGCGCATTTTCCCATTTTCTGCTTATGGTGTGGACGTGGAAAGAAAGCGACCAGCCCAGAAAATCCACAATCATCATCAAAATCATAAAAGTGTAAAACTTTTGCCCTTCCGTCAAACATTATCGCTGGCAAAATTCCTGATAATTAACAGCTAAAAAACGTTTATTTTGTTCTACGTGCCATATAATTTTCTCCCCGAGTAAGCACTAAATAAAATATCTGCCTTTTCTATATGGATACATACAAATGAAAAGTTGTGACTTTCACTCAAATTCAACTTTACAACTTTTAAAACTGTTGAGTGCAAAGTGTAAATTGTAAGCTATACATTATACATATAGATCCAGAGCTGTGAATTTTGCATAAACAAAAAGTTTTCAACTCGTTTTGTATTTGTACAACTTTAAAGCAGCTCGAAATTCTATGACTATAAAATGTCCTGCATTTTCCATTATCACAACTTTAGTCAACATGCAAAATGACAATAAACTTGATATTCCAGACGGCGGAATAAATTTCTACAAATATAACTGCAAAGTAAGTTTGTATAATATGTACATATATACATATAAGGAAGTATGGCATAAGAAGGTTCGACAAAGTAAAACCTACATTTCTCCATATTTTACAGAAAAGTTGAGTTTGAAAAATATAAAAGTCCTTCAACATATTTTTTGGTATTTTTATTTCTAGGAATGACCTTAATACATTACCTGATGCACATAATGCACGGTATAATTCCCACAATAGCAATAGGAAAATGACTTATAGCCTTCATTCCATTTAAGTATAGAATTTCTGTATTTTTAACAACTACATATTGTACATTCCTCTGGTATTGGCTAAAAACGAATGCAAACATATACAACCACTTTTGTACGTACGTATATCCTATACGCTATAGTTTTTGAATTTATTTTTCACCTTTTGCCTCTCACTCTTACTCCCATTTCTATTCCAATCCCGATCACAGTTCTCCATTCCCAATCCAATACTTGTGACTTTCTCCACTTTCTACCCGTATATAAGTACTATGTACTCATATTATATGCAAACTGCCAGTATAAATATAGGGACCAAACTTGAGAAATGTCGCAGGTTGGATGTCGAAAAGCTCCCCCAAGAACAAAATAGGAGAAAGTACCCGAGAAAATAGAGGAAACTTTGAAAATTCTTGGAACTTTGAACCAAGCACGAGAAGAAAGCATCAAACATTAAAGTAGGAAGTTGGAGTTGCAGCCTGGTTTACAAGCCCGAGATTTTCTCGCCATACACTCTGATTCTGATCCTGCGATCTTTCCTTTTGCCTCCTTGCACCACTTCTTCTCAATCCCAATCTCAGTCTCAGTCTCAATCCCAATCTGAATCGCAATCCAAATCCTAAAGTTGATCCTCCCTCATCCCACAAAAAAGCTGTAGGTACATAATACATAATGCACATTATACATATACATACACACACAATCTACATATTTCAAAACTAAAAGTGAACCTATTACGTACATATAAGAACACATTGACATTGTCATTGGAAATACTCTTTATATATTGTATTATGTACATACGATACATGCATGTCACATATGACTTGAGGAACACATCTTGACTTTGAATTCACTGTGGGACTTTGTCCAAAGTACTTTGGGAGTAAAACTCTCAGCCAAGGAGAGAACTACCAAACTATCTACGGATATGATGATGACGTCGACGACGAGAACTGTGATGGAGACAAAAAATACGTAGAGGAGATAAAAAAGCAAAAGAAATTGTTAGCTCCACGCTATGAATATGAATAAAAGACAAGACAGCCTTGTGTACAAGAAACTCGTTGTCTTTGTCTCTCCCCGTAAGATGAAAAAAGAAAGGAAACGAGAGGAAGAAACAAAAAAGTAAGTATAGATGAGAACAAAGCTGTGTACACACGCCAGCACTTCCACTTTCCTTTCACTTCTACTTTCACTTCCTTCTTTTTGTCTCCTTCTGAAATATACATATGTATGCACGTAAGCGTTGGCAAAAGACGGAGAACAAACGATCCAAGGAGGAAGGAAAAAAGTTTGAAAAAAACCAAGTGCAATGTAAAATATAATTCAAAGAAAAGCGATGAGGGGAAAAGTAGAAGGCAAATGGAAAGGATCATTTGAGAGTTGTCGAATCCCCACAAACATTTGCAAAAGTGAATCCATGCAAGCAAGCCAAAATTCCAACTGACGGCGAGCTCTGCAATCCCTCAATTTTCAATGTCAAGTGTCAACCTTTGTATGCATCCATGATTGTGCACTATACTGGAAGACTTTTATTGGCATATGGATGAATATGTATATTCGAATGCAACGGTGAGCACTTGAAAGGAATAAAAGGAGGCGTCTTAAAAAGCTCAATCGTCAATAAGTCACACCGCGTATAATTTTAATGAAAGGAACACGAGTACACAAAAGCTCCAATATCAAATAAAGCATGGTGTAGTATAATGTATAATGTAGCGTAAGTTTTGAAAAGGAAAACCACCGTGTAGTAATAGTAACCGCAATTCAAAGAAAAGTACCGTACAATGAAATAACGATATGAGGTTATAGTTATATAATACTAAAATGCATAGTTGCGTGCCGGAGTTGATTTTGATATTGATACTCAGGTTGATTTTGGTACAAGACGAGTCGTTTTGGCTCGACTCCGGCTTTGATCAAGAAACGCTTGAACAATTAAAAACTAAAAGGAAAAAGGATCCACCCCATGAATACAAATACATGGGTACATTAAACATATAGGGAAACAAGTCGGGTTTTATTATGGAGGTTTGCCTCTATATGTGGATACTAACGATAAGATGTACAACAAATATTCAATGCACACCAATCCAAAGCTCCGTAATACTGCATAAGCCCGACTTGAACTTTTTCATGTAAATATATGTATGTCCAAGACGGCGAGCTTGAAGAATAAAGAAAAGGAGACCCAAGAACCGAAAACCTGACTCTAGACTTGAGGACACTGAAAGCGAGCTCTTCTCACCTTATGTGTGACAAACTTGGATATAGTTACATCTTACATCTATGTTTTGCATTTCTTTGTGTAGATTAGGGATAGATATATTTCCGTGCCATGGTGTAAAGAATAGTTAAAAGAAGCCAAGACGGTGCGACAGACCAGGACTGAGTGACTGGGGGTAAGACAAAAGATAAAAGGATGGCAGGCAAGATTAATGTCCTTGCATTGTGTGAGGCGAGACGAAATTAATTAAAGTAGGTATGTGTATGTGTATTATACATATTATTATTATTTTATTCATCTCTGCCTGCTCTTTTAGCGACGGTATGTATTACTTCTGATAGTGATATAATTCATATCCCACAAAGTCTGGAACTTGATACAATTGAGTATTGTCTGGACACGATTAAAAACCTGCAAATGTGTGTGTACGGCGCTCATTCATATTTTTTCGAGAAATTTGGTAATAATGATAGTTATTATTACTATTTATTACGTATAGCACAGTACATAACCAGCGCTGAGGAACTTTTGACGTGCACAGCAGTGAAAATGATGTGCATTGTGTAAACAAACTGTAGAGAAAAATATATAAAATGTATGGAAACAATAACTGTCTTCCATAGCTTTATTGCGTTACATCACATTATACGAGTATTATATTACACTGTCATATCATAACCCTTCACAAGGGCTCTAGAAACGTTAAAAAATTTATGCGTTTTTACTATACTATGTACGTACAATGTACATTAACGGCCAGAATTAAATTCGTGAATAAATTATAGGGTAGTACAAAAAAAAGCCTACATTTTTTATTGTGCCTTACTAAATTTTCTATGTGCTTATACGTATTGGAGAATGCAGTTTTATGTAATAAGTAATAATATACACACTTGATCTTTACATTTGACAGGTTATGATCATCTGTACCGAGTTCAGCTGCTTGACAGATTAAGGGCACTTTATTTATGTAATTAACACCACGAACTTAGTGTGTAAGGTGAGTACACATATTGTACACATATTGTTTCCAGCTATTTAACATAACAAATACCAAGTGTAAAATTGGGCTATCTTTGGAATGGCAAGTCAATGTACGGACGGAGAGGCATTTATTTACAGTCCATAATGTACGTATGTATAGCGGCAGTATGTTTAAAATTTATGTACGGACACAAAAGTCAAAGTTAGAGTTTGAGCTCTTGGAAACAAGAATAACATGCAAGATCAAAAAAGGTTATTCACGATTTCCATGTCTGATTTTGATTAATTTATGCAATGAAAAACAAATTTTCACAGCCCAAACGAAGGAAAAACAATACCTTTTTACGGAAAAATATCGTGTTACAAAAGTCTAGTCACGCTAAAAATACCAAAACCATTTTGAACATGCAGGATTTTGTGTGAAAAATATGATTAAAAAAGTCTAAATTTAGGAGGAAAACAAACGGATTTAGAGTTTGTGCATACATAAGCTGTTCAAATTTAGAGATTGGCCAACACTATTTTAAAAAATTTACATGCGCTCATGCATTAAAGTTCAATAGAATATAAACAAAATTGTAGATACAGCTTGTTGTTCCCACGTTGCTTGATGCCGTCCATACAAGGAATACAAGCTTTGTTTCACCTTCAGTTTGTACGGATTTTGTGAGAAATGTTGGCGTGAATAAATCACACCAAAGTCCTTATTGGAGTGCTGAATAACTTATGTTGATATTGATGGCCTTTGCAATTAAATTTTACGAAGCTTTTAAAGGTGTCAATGTAATATTAACTTGAGAAATAGGCTTCGTTATAATTCTTCGCTCTCCATAATCTACAACCTTTTAGTTGTGTTTGACAAACAACGATAGGGACAATGTTTTTAAATGGCGATCGGCTAAAATGCGTACAAAGCCCATAGATCGTTCCCCAAATTATGTTCGTTTCTGTCCGTCAACTTACTGTCATAAGCTTATACAAAGATATAATCTTAAAAAATCAATAAACTTAAGTAAAGAGCTCTGATCGATAGATTATGTATTATGCCAAGCAACTTCTCAGATAGACATACACATAGTAATGTGATGCCAAAAATGTCCATCACTTGGAGAAAACTCTTCGATTTAAACGATAAATTTAAATCTCCGTCCTCATTTGTCCGGCCAAATGTCAGTGCAATTAAATTTGACATGTCCCACACTACCCATCTTAAAGAAAATAAACAAGAAAGGCGTTACTTTACAATGCGTTTCAATTGTTTATGCGATGAAATAGAGTTGTACAGACACTTTGTATATTAACTGTCAGTATCGGCATTATTCTCATTACAATTTTCTTTTTTGGAATCACTTTTTTCTCAATTATATTGCATAAGCCCATTCGTTAAATTTAACATGCAACAACAGTAAAAAAACTGTCAACTTTATGTGCTTGCCCAGCTGCGGTTAGAACTCAAACAATTTTTAAGCATTTCAATTGGCGAAAATTCGCCGTATAATCCGTCGACGAGTTGAATGACAAAATAGATAACAAAATTGTAAATTCTGCAGCGCCGCCACATATTGTATTATAAACCATCATATTATTTGTGTACCAACTCGCTCCTGTGTATTAATTTCTCAAACAGATTTATCTCTAATCTGTTTCTGTTTCTCTGAACCCTCAGTCTCGCTTTTCCGAGCCAACAGACAAAAACAAAACCAACAAATAATCCATTCAAATCTAGTCACCGAAAATTAAAACGACGGCGACTATGAGATTTTGTTCGTATATTGTACATTATAGATGGTATGTATCTGGATGTATGTGTGGTGGTGGCAATACCTTCATAGCCTCACAATTATAACAATGAATACGAGTATTTGTTTCTATGAATGACAATTTAAATACAACTTTGACTGTGAATACTTGACATGAGACGAGGAGATGAGCTAAACAAAATTCAATATGAAACATAATATAATAAAGGCAAAAAACAAGAGAGGACGACAGAGCGCCGAGACAGAGACAGGAAAAGGTATTTGTTTCCCATTCGTTGTTTGTCAGTTTTGCCGTGACAAATGGTTTCTGTCGATTCAAAAGCAAATAAAGACGTTGCGACTGTTGCAAGAGAAATACATGGAGAGATTATTCCATTGAAATTCAAAAACGTGATCGGTTTTCAACGATCATACAATACCTGACACACCAGCAATATACACACAAAATATGCACAGAATACAAATAGGTGTGTATTTTACATATGATACGTATTTACATGCATATGCATGTAAATACGTACTGTACTTGTCAACCTAAAACCTGAAGGCAATCGCCAATAGCCTGAGTTAATAATAAAAATAACACATGAATCTTCCATTACTCATGCTGTATAATATGTAAATCAATGTGTCTTGTTTGGTGTTCACCTGTCAAAGCCATAACCAAAAGACGATTTTGGTGTCAACGCCTCCCCATAAATGAATTGTATTATTGGAAGGAATCAGAAATCACAATATCCACTGAGAATTGAGCATGGATATCTATATCAATGCATTATTTCCATGCCAAGTATTTCTATAACTAGACATCGGTAAAGTTAAATTAAAGTTACATGAGCTGTACTTCAATTTCCAAGATCCAAGTAGGCATCTAATCTATACTAATAAACCCAAAAATCAATTATATTTTAGGAATGGCAAATGGGGCTATAAAATGCTACATGCCACACAGAAATCTTTTATATTTTAAGTAAATATTTTTGTCAATTATCGTCTGTGTGTAAGGAAACAATTTGCTACCACCATAACATGTAATATGTAATACATATATTTAGGTGTATTGCTCCTTTTTTCATTAGTCCGCCACCCGATTTTGATTTACTGTTTTAGACCAAGAATCCCCACGAGATGGTTTGCACCAAGTCTTAACTTATTGTAAAGTCATCCTCCTTCATCCTTTGAGCAGGAGGCAATAATAATAAATAAAATTAGGGAGTTCTCCTGTGCACAAACTACTTACTCCCAATACAAAACAATAGGAACTGGACGACTGGAAGTAGAAGGAACTACATGGATGACTAGTGGCTAGTAGCTTTATTGAATCCAAAAGAGGCATTCGTACCGTGTGTGCATCTACACATACCATACACGCGCATAAATAAAATAAAGGATGACACAGTGAATGCTTCCAGTTTAAATTTTTAAATGGTAAATGGTAAGATAATAGCCCCATTTCATTGCATTATATGTATACAAACTACAGACTTATATTTTGTCCATTTTATTTATGCGTACACTCAAAACTGTAATCTGCTGACCATTGTGTATATTCAGTGCAATTGAAACCATATACGACACACACACACACTGCGTACTGCATACAATATACAATGCGTAATGTGATTATGTAGATAGTAGATGGAAATATGAATGTAACACAATTAGAAATTAGAATACCATGCATGTAGAGTGTGGGCTGAAAATGGAATTTCCTCTCCCTCGTTGTTGTCTTTCGGCGATGCGATGGAGCTATTGTATCCGCAATATTACTATTATCATCATCATCATCATAATCGGCTATGAACTAGACTGGTCAACGCGAAACGACCAACACTCACTCTTAATTTCTTCAAAGCCCGTCTACATAATTTTATTACGCATTACGCACAACTCCAAACAAAACTCAAAGACAGTCTCAACGCATAAATACGAATTACGAATATTATTCAGAATGCAGACAATAGACGTAGACAATGAATAAATACGCATATTTGTTCAGCAAAGAGAAGTGGGCTCAGCTTAACTTTCAAAGTCAAGGCATAAAATAATGATGATAAACAATCCACACCTCCTGCAATAAAATGGAAAGTTTAGGCTAAACCCCTCTTTGTACATTGTACATACACAAAAACAAAGGCCAATAGGGAAGTTTGACAATAAACAAAGATTGTGTACTTTTATAGTCAGATTCGCCATTTAATAAGGGAGAAGATT
>JAQIVE010001587.1:0-24050 GCA_034698285.1 Sminthurinus bimaculatus | reverse complement strand
CACTATATGCGTTTTCTATTCCGCTGACGAGATCCTTGACGTCAAAGTCGGCAATCGCTCTTCGTAAATACGACTCATATATTATGTGACGGTGGAAACAATGTTTACGATAAAACAGAAACCTCACTATGTTATGCGATGCCTTAATGAAAGAATGGGTAAAATTTAAATATTGAAGAAACATAGTTTTTCTCTTGGAATTAATTAATGATAAATCAGTTATGTGATCACCTATATATGTGCCAGTGAGGCAATGCATAGAATAACACACATGTTGCTTAAACTATAAGTTATTATATACATACATGCAATGCAAACTCCATGACTAGGTTTGATATTTTTGTATGCTTTTTCGAAGTTCAAAATTACCTAATTAATTACAGTAACTCATGACAACCCAAAGATAATTTTTAGCAGTTTGTAGAAGCTTCAGGTTCCAATCTTAATCCAAACACATTTGCGATTTATGAGATTGAATGTTAAATCAACACATTTCACATTTGCTTCATACTTTGTTTATTCTGTTGAAGCTTCCAGATTCGTTATGTTTATCACTCGGTTTTACATATATAATACGTGTAGGTAGTCACACATAATAACTAAACAGAACTAGGTAAAGCATATTACTTGGCTCACAATGTATTTTTATCTCCCATTTCTGTAACCTATGACAACAAAAAATATGGAATACATGTGTGCAAGCCAATTGCAGTCCAGTAAAAATTATTTTGAACAGCATTTGCATACAAAGTAAATACTTATACAGGATGTAAGTTTTTATTTACTTTGCATGTATTTGCAGGGGGTCCAAAAATATTAACTGGTTTGGTTTTTAGTTTTTGTTTTTAACCCATTCCATATTTTATGTTATCATTTGTTAATTACTTGCTTCAGAAAAATAAGCCTACTTGAATAAAAATTAACTTGGCAGAGATGCATGCAAGTACATATCTTTTACAGTTGTTATTCCATTGCAAGCGTATCGTCGAATAGGCTCAAACATATTACATAAATTATTCAATAGATTGATATATTGCATATAATATAATCTATAATATATTATTATGCATGGATGGTTACAATAAACCGAAGTAATGATATAGTTATGTATTAATACACACTGTTAAAGTACAGTGCATACATACATAATACATACACTGTCGCAGTACAAGTATTTACCGTAGTAAAGTTGAAAAAAAAGAAAAATGTCGTCAACGTTAAACCATTTCATAAATACAAGTACATATTAAGAACACTTCTAGTGCTACTTCAAGGAAAGGGTGAGAGAGATAAGGAAAATACTGTACACTATACATACATTTTGCGTTAAGTTAGTTAGGTATGGCGATAGTAAAAAGTAGAATGTTTTAGAGTTAGACACAATACGCAATACGTCATAAAAATAATTCTCATCAGTTATGCCTAATACCTAATAGTAGTTTTGATTACATTTCTATTTAATATCTAAAACAACTTTTCCGATACTTTTCTTCTCCTTAAGAAGTTGAAGGGCATCATTAACTTTCTCTAGTGGATAGTGACTAGATTGAAGCGGATTAATAAGTTTATCTTTTAATAATTCTATCACCTCAGCAACTACTTCTCTATATACTTCAAATTTCTTCTTACGATACTGGTCTAAAGAAACTCCCGAAACACTGAAAGAATTTTCCATTAATTGTTCGCCACTAACTTGCGGTATTTGCTTCGATGCAAATCCAGCGACAATGATCTTTCCTTCGTCTTCAACGCTGTAAAACATACATAAATATTTCATAATTCAGATTTCTTTATTTGTAACCATGACAAAGATTTTTTTAGAATAAAAATAAAATTTTATGACCCTCAAATCCATTCAAATGTTTATGTGTACAAATAAAAGACGTACCATTTGATTACTTCCTTAAAAACGTCCCCACCGATTGTATCAATTATTACAGGAACTCCATTACCATTAGTTAATTTTTTAATTTGTTGTTCCAAATTTTGTTTGCCTAAACTCACGGTTGCAAATGCACCGCGGTCTCTGACTACGCTTGATTTTTCTTCTGATGCTGTGGCTGCAATTACTTTACAACGGTAGACATTGGCGGCTAAATCTACACAAGCTACATGGGAAAACATAAAATTTAGTATTTGATAAAATGCCAACGCAGTAACATGCATCATCAATGATATTATTTAGAATTCTAAACAACAAAACATCCGCAATAAATAAATTAAAGAATAACTTTTAAGCCTACAACAATCTAATTTTCGTTTACCTAAACCAAGTCGACCACCGGCACCAGTAATTAAAACAAACTCGCCCTCCTTTACATCCGCTCTTCTTGTCAAGGCAATTAAGGCTGTAGCATAAGAGTATATTAATGACGCTCCGTCCGCAAAACTCACTGCATTGTCGATTTTGAAAACATCCTGAAATCCAATTTGAGCAGTATAAATTAATACATTACTGACGACAATGAAAGCTGAATTTGTTACTTTTCATAATATTACATTTAAATGTCATGTAACTTAAAGAACTTCAACTATCGTGAATGTTATATCTTACGTACCTTTGCAGAAATAGCTATTTTCGAAGTAAATCAAAAATTAAAACAAAACAAATTTAAAACCTTTCCTTAATTAACAACAAAGACTCTTAATTATAGATGTAGTATGTGTGAATATTAGATTTACCTACATTAATATCAATACGGATTCATTAGGCATCTTTTATCTTTTGCATAATACATGAATCGTTGTTACATCAAATATGAACTTACTCATTTCTTCGGCAAATCCTCCTAAATGTTCTTTCATTTCTAATCCAATAACTCTTTGTCCGGGTTTGATTTTACTCGCTTCATCACCGGAACTGGCTACCTCTAGAATTTCTCCACAGACCTGATGAAAAACATTCAACAAGTAGCATCATAATTAGTCATTTGGAAGTCTAAAATTATGTTGTAAACCACACAAGTATGAAATGTACATAATATATCGTATTAAATATTGCAATAGACATTGCATACATAGTACTATGTACTATGTATGCACTATGCACCTCAAATCCCGGTACAAGTGGTAGTTTCGGTTTTGGTTCCTCATCGCCCAGACAATTGCTTAGATCGATTGAATTAATACCACAACAATACACACCTATTCTTACTTCATTTGCCTTGAGTGACTTTTTCTTTAGTTCTGTAATCTCTAAAGGTTGATCAAATTGCTTAACCACGGCAGCCTTATATTTTGACATAAACCTAATACTGACATGAGACTGTCTGAAAGTGCAGCCTAACTTCACATTATGATAGACTGGATTGCAATAGTTATTAAAAACCAAGTTGGTAATCCGTTTTGCAAAGATACTCATCTTGCGCAAGAATCCAAGGTGATGTTGAACCGAGTTAACACTTAACACATTTGCATTAGTTCTTACAAACAACAACACTAGATGCCTAAACCTAAATAGACTTCTTTTGGCGGAGCACCCCCTAAATTGTAATTGGAATTCTTATAATGATTTCAAAACAAAGTGTCAATAACTATCAATTAACTAAATGTACAGCCACTCCAAACCCGTAACCAACAATTAAGTCTTCAAAGTTTTTGCAAAATCCAAAATCTTAGAATTTTATTCAGCCGAATTCGAAAGGATTTCCGCGATTCGTCAATAGGCGTCAAAGTCAAAAAACCACAACGGGATCTGCTGTGTGAAAAAAACACATGGATCTATGTGCAGAATCTTCAATCTTATGGTACTGTGTACAGTGTATACCACATACCAGACGTACATAACAATACTATAGGTAAAATAGGTACGATGAATGGATCTTCACACTTCACATGTTTTTACAGAATGTCACATCATCATCTTTGCTCTCAGTATATCCGCAATCCGCATCAATCATATTGTGACAATTTGCATTTGATCCAAATTTAATCCTCGATTATTTCATACTTGAAATTAAACCAGTGAAAAAGGAAGGTATATCGTAACAATGGAATAAAGTGCAAAGTGTCTTTAATACTTAACTCATTTAATAGTGGGTCTGTTGGCCAGACCCTGCTATTAAAAGAGACACAAAAACTCGGAACTCAGGTCATCAACTTTTGGCCAAAAATCTGTTTCCTTGGAATAACTTAGGCAGGTACTTTATATATATCTGTATGTACTTACTTTGAGAGCTGAAAGCAGAGAATTGACGGATATTTATTTTTACTTTTATTTTTCTATTAGATTTGCTGATTTGCTCTGTAAAGAGTATCAATGTATCAAGGTATCAAGGACAATAAAGCGCAACTAGCACTATAATTGAGACTAGAATGGCTCGCCTATAACGAACGCTACAAAATATACGTATCGCATAATTACCATTTCTCAACTTACCTTGACCTAAAGTAAATACTTCTTTGACATCGACAAAATTGGATACTCAAGTGTCAGCTAGTAAGCGGCTACACTCAGGAGTAACTTTTTATATCAACAAGAAGACTCAAGGCAAACATAAAAATGAAGAAACCTCAACCTGTGCTATTTTTGTGCTTTGAAATCGGGCATCTTTCTGCAAATGTGCAGTTTGTAATATGTGCTTCAGGAGTTATGGTTTTTTTCCTTTTATATGGATACTTCCAGGTACGTTGTTCAGTGTTATGTTCTGACATTACAATACATCATAGTATCATTTTAATGTTGAAAATCTAAAGTAATGGTTGATTTGTGATGAGAAATATGACATAATTTTGTGTTGTGTTCCCTTGAAAACTTTTGTAGGAGCTAATTTTTACGCTGAAAGAATTCAAACCTTATGGCTGGTACTTAACTCTCATTCAGTTTGTTTACTATGCAATTTTTGGATTTTGTGAAACTCATTTAAAGCGGGATACCACCAGAAAGTAATCAATTCTTTTTTGTAACTTTACAATATATACATTGTATATGTAATATTTATGCATATTGTGGTTGTTATTGGTTGACTCCTTTGATACATTGCTATATTTTTTATGTTTGTGCAGGATTTCATTAAAGATGTACCTCTTGTTATCATTACTAACTGTGGGCACCATGGGTTTCTCGAATGCAAGTTTGGGTCATTTAAACTATCCAACGCAAGTTATATTTAAATGCTGCAAATTGATACCCGTCCTTGTTGGATCAGCTTTAATTCAAGGAAAGAAATATCGACTCCTGGACTACATTGCCGCAGTATTTATGTGCATCGGATTGATTTTATTTACTCTTGCTGATAGTAAAGTTTCGCCAATGTTTGATACAGTTGGTTAGTTCATAAATACCCATAATTTACCAATGATAATTTTTTAAAAAATAATACACTACTTTTGTAACCGTAATTGTATTTGAAGCCATGTTAACACTCTTGTTTTGGTCCTTTAAACTTTATAGGCCTTGTGATGATAAGCAGGTATATTTTGATAATATTTTGTACATTATAACAGTCTTTGAAAAAAGATGACTTGTTACGCATTTATTCTCATGAATTAAAATCGGGTGATGAATTTATAAGGCGATGTTTATCTGTTTTTATACAGCGCACTACTTTTTGATGCAATAATCGGGAATGTTCAGGAGCAGGCGATGAAAAGTTCAGGCGCTTCAAATGCTGAAATTGTCTTGTACTCTTACTTCCTCGGAATATTTTATATATTTTTCTACTTGGTAGTGTCCGGAGATTTTCTACCCGCATTCGAAATTTGCTCAAGATACATGGTGGAAACTTATGGATACGCCTTTTTGTATTCAATAACGGGTTATATTGGGATTCAAATTGTACTTCAACTCGGTAAGTGATCTCCAGAAAAACCTTGGTATATCTACTTCAAAACGTAGTTTGAAATTTTAAAGACAGTAGTACTTCATTAAGTTTGTTCATACAAATAATATTTGTTAAAAATGTGAAAAAGTGTTTGTTAATCAATATTGGCTAATAATAGACATTTCTTTCTTTCTTCAAATCCAATAGTTCGAACATCTGGTGCTTTTGCAGCTGTCACCGTAACAACCTGCCGCAAAGCCATTTCAATTATCATCTCGTTTTTAATTTTTTCAAAGCCATTTACATTCCAGTAAGTCCTGTATTTTACCTACAGTTTTTATTTGTTCTTAATTCGATTAATGATCAAGTGTATTTTCTGCTTTTACAAAAAATCGAAAAAATACATGCGTTTTCTACTTTTTCTAATCTTTCAGATATGTATACTCTGGCCTTCTAGTCATTCTTGGGATTTATATGAACTTATTCTCAAAGCAAAATCCAGATTTCTCAATCACAAAATTCACGAAACGAATATTCGCAAAACACAAAATCCCATCAAGAAAATTTGCATTGGAAGTTTAGTTTCCTGTGTAACTGTTGTATTGAGCTACATATTGTGAGTCTTTTACCATGGATAAATCCTTCCATGAAAATTATTGCTTTATCGAAAATTATCAACCACCATGAATATAGAAAATGCGAAATAGAAAGTTATCTTTCTTTTCGAATGTTGATAGCATTTTCCTTCGTTTTGTTTATTGAGAAAATCCAATAAACAAAAGAAATTACATGTAATATTTAATCTCAAAATTGTACGTAGCATGTCCCTGCCTAAGCCTCGTAAAAATTACTATGATGCTTTGGTATTTTGTATGCGCAAGTAATAAGATGATGAATGCAGCATAGAGTCAATGTATGCTGCATTGTTATGACGATACAGTATACCATATCTTCAGTATTTTCCATCATTTGTTTAATTTTTGTGATTGCCTATGTTTATAAGATTTTGATATTGCTGGCAAAATTTTCGGTGTTTGCTATTTATTTAGAGTTTATTATTTAGAAATGTTCATAATATTACTATCTAGTAGATGATCCTACGTAATTGGGATCCTAAAATTATTTTTTCTATTATTATGCATGAACCTATGTTCCTATTTATTGTGGTATATGTACATTTACTTATATAGAAAAACAAGCAAAATATCAACCAATCTCTGCCTTATCTAGCGTAGCATCTTAGGCATAAGTTAGTCTACATAGTTGTAAGAAATACAAAGTAAGTGTAGTGATAGTTTTAATTAAAGTAGAAAGTTACTGCTGTACATTTTGTTTACTGTTTATTATATTTACTTTTGACTTTATAACGGATAGTGGCTATTATTTAAATTATTGTAGTATTGAGCATTTACATGATATCGTAAGATATTTAAATACCCTAGAACTTACATAAGTACCTAACGATTTCATCGTCTGAAATTGTAATACATACATATAGTAATGGTGAGTTTTTTTGTATAAATTGTGAAAATATTGTTAACTTTTGATTATTTACATGAAAATAAAACTTTTAATGACTCAAAAACGAAGGTTCGGGAAAGAATAAGTCAAAACTCTTATCCTTTCGCGAGATCCATCGTGAGAGCTGTCCCACT
The DNA here is from genome assembly GCA_034698285.1 of Sminthurinus bimaculatus. Lineage (NCBI taxonomy): Eukaryota > Metazoa > Arthropoda > Collembola > Symphypleona > Katiannidae > Sminthurinus > Sminthurinus bimaculatus. Next base: position 16,633 of record JAQIVE010001587.1, on the reverse strand, counting down.
TCTGGCAAGTGGTAAAAAATAAAATGATGATGGTTTATCAAATCTTTCAATGGACTTGTATATTATTATAGTGGCAGTGGCATAACAGCAGGTATCAAATACATACAACATAATATTTATAATATTTATCATTGGACAGAAAAATACGTAGACAAGCTCAAAATAGAATGCACAATGAATAGTGAACATGAAGAAGCGAGGAGTATGTTTCACATATTCCTAGCTAGGCCTCCATAATCTAGTCTAGCTTTGTACTCATTCATAAATAACTATGTATAACATAAGTACAAACATTAAATGTATAATATAGGCACGTAGGCAGATATCGTTCACCTAACCATAAATTGAGTAAAAATAACTTAAAGGCCGGTAATTAGTGTAAGAAAAGTCTCGTTTCATGTCCATGTTCTTGCCATTGCCTTTTGTTATTCAAAAATCCATGAAAACAAAGTGTCTTTAAATAAAGAGAAAGAAGGAAAACTATTTTGTCACAACTTGTCCATTTTCCATTGTCTATTTTCACCATTTCAGACCAAAGAGGAGTCGTAAGTCGTAAAGACAGAAAGAACCGTCTTGTTTTTTTACGTTTTTGTGTGACTTTGAATTCATATTGTCTGTTACATGGATGGGTAAGCTTGTAAAATACTTAATTGGCGTGTATCGGTAATAATTTTGTGTCAACAAATTGAACTCTTGAAATTGAAGAGTTTCGGTTGTAAATAAATTGGAAGTGATTCTGAGTAGTCCTCTGTTCCTTGTATCATGTATTTTTTGTTTTTGACTTTTGGATTCGGACGACATGTTAAATTTCTAGCACTCAGTTTGCTATCAATTCTGCGCTACAACTGGCAAAATAGAAAACAACACGTGGACGACAACATAACAGTCCCTATCTCGTTCCGTACGATATAATACCCGTCTATATTAAATACATCTATGGATATACCTAGTTACAGTCTACCTGCTCTCTTTCTCTGCTCAGAGGTAGTCAAACTCAGTTCACAGTAAGTACACCCACTTACGATTAGTCCACGTTTCTTTTTCGAAATACAATGCTGCCCCTCGTCTTGGTACTGGAGAAAGTCGTCACAGAGGAAACTATATAGATATAGGTACTTTGGATTTTGCTTATAGTAAGTACATACATACATACATGCATATCGCATATTGTATGCTTAATTTGTGTACAAAATACAAGTTTGCGTATTCCCCCTCTGTTATTTTCACTTCTACGTGTGTCCTTTCCACTTGCTTTCTCTGCTTCATCCTGTATCCTTTCCTCTCGTCGTAGTCGTACTTTCTCATAAAGTGAAAGCACCTGTGCAGAGAAGGTACAAAAAAATATCGGCAGGATGAACTATTCTCATAGTTATTTGTCTCAACAATCAAGTTATTCGCAATCTCCTCACCCTCCAAATCCATCGTCTCAACAGTACCAAAACCCGGGTCACCAACATCCTCATTATCAGCATCATCATCGTCATAGCAGCAGTAGTAGTTCCAGGGATGAATCACATACCCCATCCGCTCAAAGTTACGCTCTTTCTCATCCTCAAGATATAAGTGAAAACGATTTGGCCTTAATATTTCATCAGTGTGATAAAGATGGGGATGGATACTTGAATGCTCAAGAACTTCAATGTGCCTTGGCCGGGAGTTTCACACCATTCAGTCTCCATGTGTGTGCTCAACTAATAAGTAAGAGCAAGAGGCAAAAATCCAGGAATAAAAATTAAAAATAATGCTTCTATAGTTATACACACAAGTACTCCTTAAAGTGTCGATTTAATAAATGTAGTGGCGATTCTTGTTTACGTGTTTAGCATTGCGAATTTGAATTTAGTTTTTATTTACAATTGACAGATATTTTTGATCCGCGTCACCGAGGGGTCAAAATGGACAGTTTTGGAACCCTTTGGAAGCATCTCGTAGAGTGGCACGCTGTCTTTCGTTCATTTGACAAGGTAAGTGTTGAAATGATTTTAAACTTTCATCAAGGCATTTTCTTTTAGTTAGAAATTCTAAAAACGTACTAAAATTGTATCATTTGATTGCTATAATTACAATGCATATACATAATATGTTTATTTTATAAGGATGGCCAAGGAGGTATTAACTCCAGAGATTTTTTTGCGGTGATTTATTCAACCTTTAATCTATAGTTTACATAAGGGCACTGCTACACCGCATATTTGCACACTTTTATTTAAAATTCAATATCAGTTATGTAAATAAATTTAAACGTGAATCAACAATATCGAAATGGTCATAAAATATATCATAAACACGCTATGCAAAATGCAAATCGTATAATTGATAACATCTATAAAAATGCTTTATAATATACAGGCCTTGAATTATTTTGGTCATTACGGCTTGAGCCCATCTGTCGCTGGGATTCTTTTGAATAAGTACGACCGACTGGGCAAAGGTTTTCTTCTGCTTGAAGACTTCATACAATGCTGTATCATTATGCAAGTAGGTCATTTACGACTTTTTTCCTTATTTAATGTTTGCAATATGTATGTGCATACGCTTGTATGAATATTTATTTCTTGCCTGTCCTTCCTTATTTAAAAAATGACCACTAACACTATATACTCACATACTTACATATCTATACTATTGTCATTACTCCTTTTCTTCTGAATTCCGATAAATTTTTAGCTCTATGTGTATATAGTGTGTACTATGAAGTCCACGTGGACTATCGAGGCATTATTCTTCATTAATATTCAATGAGTATGGGTAGGCATGCCGTGTAGCCATTCTGTATGTCTTAGTGGACAGCCTGGAAATAGAGAAAACGCAAAGGAGAGAGAGAGAGAGAAAGAAAGAAAGATAGTAAAAAGTACATAGGGAGGAGGTAAAACATGACAAACGTGAAAAAGAGACAAGGAGAAAGAAATATGTAGAAAAGAAACTAAATGTAAAGAATTTTAAAAAACCGGACACTAAATGGTCCTGAAATAGCAATTGTGATACAAATATAATGATAGACATTTTCTACTGGTGGACCTGTTGAGATTGATTGAGAATTTTCTACCATTTATTATGAATATGTATTTATGTATGTACAAAAAGTCGATATCAGTATTGACTGCTTATAATGAATGAGTTACGTGAGAATCCTGCGAATAATACATTTCTATACGCATAACCACGTCCAACTGCCCAAAAAATAAATCCTGTTTGTTTTCGTGCTCATAAAATATATTTTTTTATGAAATTCACAGACCGTGACGTGGAGTTTCCGAGACATGGACAGAGACCAGGACGGATTCATTACGATTAGTTATGAACAATTTGTTAACACTGTGATAAGTATTGCTGCAAACCAATAATACCCAATACTACAATAACTTTGTATGGCGACAAGAGACATAAAAGTACGAATAGCTACTCTGTGGTAAAAGTAAAAGCTAGGGCAAAACTTATAATTTCTCTTTTTTAATATTATACAGTGAACATATACGTATGTATAACATAATATACACAAAGCATAGCACAATGTTCATACTCGATAATTGAATTTAAAAGAAGGAAAATATTTTTTTAATTGAAAAATGCTCCTACTTTCTTCTACTTGTTTGTGTCTCTTATTATAATTTACCTTGGTATGAAGTAAGTATTGAATGTAATTATAGGCATTTATAACTCTTAGTCATTAGTTACTTAAAAATTCTGAGACGATTGAAATATGTATTTCATATAGCTAGTTAGTGAATTTACTGGTAAGAAAAATAAATTGAACAAGCGTAAAAACTAATCGTTTTCAGTTTTCCACGATGAAATATTTTTCGTGCACGTTACTCCTTACACAAACAGCCGAACAGAATTCATTATTTTCGTATACATACATGCGCATACTTACACACTGAACTTTGTAGTCTAACTTTCCTCATGGCAGAATGACCGGATAACTAAAATGACTTGTAATTTCAAAGAGATTAGTTAAATAACAAAGGACAGTGTGTAAGTACATAACATACATATGTACCTAGTACAATGAAAGAATTTAATTTCAAAAAACAGTCGATCGTCGTACACTAACGAATACAATATATATATGTAAGGCTAGTCAAATACTGGATGATTAAAAAGGCTTTCTTGTGTAACAAGGCTGCTATTTTTATGAAAACGTTGTTCAAAAACTAATCCATAATAAAGGGCATAAATCAAAATGAAGTAATTTTACTGAATACAGAGTTTGTATTACAAACTTTAATTATCACTGTCTAAAACTTTCATATTACGTATTTATTTTAATTATCAATTACATACACATCATACAAGCATGTTATATGTACCATTGTATATTTTCTCTTAGTACGACATGACACAGAAATTTCAGTTTGAAAGTGCTACATGAATATACCGCGTTCGTCTAATAAGGACAATCCTACTATAACAGAAAATTTACTTCAATTTACAGTCGTCAACCTTGACACCGGATGGGGTCCCGTGGAACGGAGAAAAATATTCCACGGGATCCATGTTGTAGTCCCGTTTTCGACGATTTCGTTGAAATTACTGATAAATACTAAATTATTGAAAACATTATTCCGAAATAAGCCTTTTATGTCATCGTTCATGTCTCATTTGACAAGGAGTTCAAAACAAATACAACAACTCCCGAGTTCTTTAAAACAGTTGCAACCATGAGACGCTAAATTTTAGATTAAAAAATATGTTTTAGCTAAGGAATTTTTCATTCAGCATATTTCTACCTTGGAAAACAGAAAAATCATGATTTTGGCCATCTTGATTTTCTTATAATACACTATAAGAAAATCAAGGTGGCGTATCATATCTACTTAATTTACACAGGAAACTGGCTCTATACATACGTATACGTACACTTCCTGCTGAGTTATAACACAACGTGAAATGAAAAAAAAACAAACAATGATTAACCTACTTCTGGTCCGTTTGAGCCCTATTATGACCGAAAAAAGTGAAGATCGACATTTGGGGCTTATTGCCTAGGAAATTATTGCGATGCATTCGTACTGGCAGACAAAAACTAAAAAATATTTTAGATATTACGATCATCACCTTTTCTTGTCATATATTTGGCGTAGATTTAAGTCCTTTGCTGCAAACCTGTCAACTTTTCGCTGACTTCCCATAATTTTTTGGCATCACCATCTTTGATGTTCGGAGGAGGAACCCAATGATCACAGTCACGGTAACATTTTCCAGTCTCATTCTCACACGATTTGGACAAGGCGCAATGCAAAATTGTTTGATTTCCCTATAAAAAGTGAACGAAAATTATACTATTACTATGTTACTTGATATCCAAGTCTGCAGTCGTAACATTATATTCATAAGTTGTCATGGAGCAAATCTACATAATATACACAAAGTGAACGAAGCACAGAAACTAAATTGTACATCCGTTTGGAACCTAATGTTTGATATTTTATAGCGTGTAAATAAACGTGAACCCTGAACTGACAAAAAGAGGAAAGTGTGCACAAATATTTGAAGATTATTTTGAGTTTTAAGTACTTACAAGAGTAGCTGATCTCATGAACAAAAAAGCAAATGGAAACATCATCAAATATGATTTCCAGGTCAGGTCAGAATTTCTGTTCAAGTCTGTTTTGCACCACCCCGGACATAGCGCGTATGTATGAACTCCACTTCCTGATAGATTAACGGCAAGCTGACGTGCAAATAGAATATTGGCTTGTTTTGAAGTACCGTATGCTAGAAATTTGTCGTTAGGATCTCCCTTTTCCAACGTCAAGTCATCAAAATTTAACTTCCCATTCCTTGATAGCAGGGATGCTACAATGACAATTCTAAATGTTTTCATAAAAAAATAACACATCACAGAAATATATAGACACACATTGACGAGGGAATCATTTGAAATGTTCATGTATTGTTACTTATTACATATTTATTTAAGCTACCTGCTTCCAGGACCCGCATTCTTAAGCTTATCCAACAGTAGATTGGTGAGCAAAAAATGTCCTAAATGATTCACAGCAAAATTTATTTCATGTCCGTCTTGATTTTTAATCCTCTTACTTAGAGGGACAAATACACCAGCGTTGTTAATCAAAATATGAAGCTTGTCATATTTTGTAGAAAACTCCTCTGCAAATTTTCGAACTGACTCAAGGTTACTCAAATCAAGTTTCATGAATATCTAGAGGGGATGGAATAAAATACACTATAATAAACTGTCAGCGTGACTTTATCAAAACAATTGATGCATAATAACACGTAATATAGCATGTTGAATTAAATATGAAATAAATATGCATAATAAGTTTGTTTATAAGGTTGATCATATTCAAATTACCAGTTCGCCGTTTGACGTTCTCTTTCTAATTTCTGTGATAGCTTGTGACGTACTCTTTTCATCTCGATTAGCCATAATCACAATTGCCCCTCGCTTGGCTAATTCATAAGCTGCTTCTTTTCCCAAGCCTTTAAAAAAATATGGATTTTTAATATTTCACATTTGCAATACACTGCCGTTTATATTATGTTGCATGCTGCATTTTTAATTCCTTGTATTTATATTTCTTCCAATTTTGTCAAGATTACATAACACACTATGTATAGAAATGTATTTTTAAATATGATGAAATGTTTCAATACCTGTATTGCAGCCCGTAATGATTACAATTTTCCCCGACACTTCAATTTCGTTTGTTTCATCATGAGTCCCACATGACCTTTCGAACCTTTTTCTATACAAGTATGCCAGTGAAATAATACCAGCTCCTGCAGCTGACAATGCCAATAACATGTTGTATTTAATTATTTAATGAATCGTTAAAAAACAAAAAAATGGAAGGTGTGTTTTATTTGGTTTAGTCTTTAGCCACTTTTGTCTATTGTCTACTCTGATCCTGATCTCTGATCTCTGATATTATGTAACTTTTAAACGAATTCCGCCAGACACCAACAATGTCTATTCCTGTACACTGGATGTATAAAGAAGCAAAAAGTGACGAAACTAAACATGAACCATTTTTTTGTAATTTTTTCAAAAAATAATCATAACAGTTTTATTTCAGGAAAGCATGAGCATTTAGAGAGGAACATTGTTGCACATTTGATGTTTTAAGGTCAACAAAATATTTTTCTTTGAAACATATACATCGTTATCAAAGCATGCAGAAATGGATTCCACGGAATTTACACACATAAGTAAGTAAGTTTTTCATGCACATAATTGTATTCCGCTATTTAATATTCCATGGGAAGAGTATTTGTTTTTTTACATTATTACTACATAAAATGATAATAACAATAATATAGTGACTATATAAATAACAATTTTTTAAAACATTACAGTTTAGGGCCAGTGATCAAAAATTAAACAGTGATCGAAAGTTTGGATCCAGGTTTGATATGAATAAGATTTGAAGCACAGTCCTGGGCCAACAATAGGATTTGAGCGTGGATTTCCGAAATGATGAACTCGAGCTGTTCCTTCGTCATGCAAGCGTCCTCAGTAACACCACAGAAGCGGATTGTGCCGCAGTAACCCGTAATTATAAATCCCAAGCCTATATAGTCAGAAATAAGGGGGAAATGAAACAGAACAAAAAGTATTAATTAAAAAAGCCTATAAAAATGAAGTCAAACTATACAACACATCTGCTGCTGCATTGTACAGTAATTGAAAAGAAATAAAGCAAATAAGGTACCTGAAAAGGCAAGAAGTGGAATCCATCCCCCTAATTCCTCAACTTCATGACCCAGGATACTGACTCGACTCTTGGCCCACGGAGTATTGCTGACTACGACGGGAGAACCCGCATTTTTCATCATGTTCTGGACAATGCAAGCTGGAAGCTTGCCAAAATATTGAAGCATCCACAGATTAACCAGTAAGTCCTGATTCTTTCTTCGCATCCTTTCCTTCACCTCGTCGAATCTCTGAAGACGAGTCACTGGCGCGATTGGGACGTTGAAGTTGAACACTGAATACCTACAAATTTTATGGAAAAAAATGTATGCTTAGAAATTGAGGATTTTTGGTCGTTAAAATTATAACTTTGTAGAGTATACACTAAATGAGATAAATTAGAACATTATATTATATGTAGTTACCTATTTATGGGGAAACTTGGATAAGGAGCCACAGCTCCAATCACTCCCATAAGCACGTCATTTCCTGGTTTCATTTCGACTACTGAATCGGACTCGGGACATTTGGACTGTCGAGGAAATCTTTCATTCAACTTGACGATGGCTTCAGCAATGACGGTGGAGAAAATAGCGTCCATGGTCGCATTCTTCCTCCTTTTAATATCCTGGAGAACCTCTAAACTGATGGGTGAGGACCAAGTGTGATGAGCCTTTCCGGAAAATTCTCGGGTCACAAACCGATTGTCCACTAGAGCAGCAACAATGATGGTCTTCAAAATGGTTCCAAAGCCATAGATGACACTGCGGATGAAAAGACGGAATGTCTTCCACTTACTTAGGCCATTGGGAGCGAGGGGGTCGGCTGAGTAGGGGAATTGTCCGTCAGTCATACAAGAGCTCGTCCTAAAAATTAAAGACAATCGTGTTATGAAAATAATGTGTAATTTTCTTAAAGACAGTCAAAACAATTTAAATCAAATTATCAATGCATGCATATTTACATGAGAAGGAAGGAAGGGCCGTCCATAAAACTGTGATGACAACGGAAAATCCGAGCACTCCGAATCGTCGCATTGGGCTTCAATCTCCTCACTTTGTTCCCTTCTCCATTTATTACATCATCATCCGACGCTTTCTCTTCCAGTTCATGGTCATACACAAATTTGGACAAGATGACTTCCTCCCACTGTGGCTTCTCGTCGTTCATGTCCTCGGACAGCTGCCCCAGAATCTTCATCAGGCCAGACTCTGTGACGACAGTGACCGGACTGTTTGAAAGGTCACCGGGCTTGGTCACAACACATGCGGAAGGAGTCGCATCAAAGGAAGGGGGCAGTCCGTTCACATTGCCGTGGGCGCTGACCAAATCCAAACCCAGATTTTGGTCGGGGTCTACAATCCGAATGTGATTTCGAATATCGAAATCCTCCGCATCTCTCCAGCAGTGATAGCCAAACTGAGTGGTGTAGATTGTCTTTAACTTTTCAAAGGGACGATTTCCGCCCTTGTTCACAAAGTTGAGCACTTTTTCCACAAACTTTTTTCCATATTCCACGGGATCAATGGTGCCTTTGTAGACGGTCAAAATGAGCATGTTGCGGGAGTTGCCATACTTTTTGTAGGAAAATATATTGTCTGCTCCGTCACTCACTAGTCTCACTTTCCCTCCGGTGTATCGCTTGAGCAACGGTGTGATGACGGCTCGTCGAATAAACTCATTCAACAAGTATAATTTTAGAGCCAGGGGAATGAGAATAATTGTTAGTAAAAGAGAGGCAATCAGCACAATAATGTATCTTAAAGCTCTCCATGAAGCCGACAATACTGATAAGAATTTATTCGCCATTATTATGTCACGTTATTTTGCTTCTCTAATTTTTAATTTAACTGCAAATTTTTATAGTTAAACCTTAAAACTTATTACATATTTTGAAAATAACTTTTTTATCCCTATCTTAACTTCATAATTTATTTTAACACCGTCAATGATGAGAGGAAACAAAGAAATTTTGAACTGAACTTAAAGTCTGGAGCTTTGGTCATTCGTTCCTCGACAATTTACTGAAGTACAGAAACGAGATTTTTCACTGGAAGGGTCCTTTCTTGAGAGTGACAAGTGCTAAGCCAAGATATCAAATGAGCAGGCGACTAGACAAAAACAATACAATGCACACTAATTCACCAACATTCAACCTTAACCTTCAAATAGACACAAAAGTGAAAGAAAAAGGAGAATTGACAAAGCGAAACTTTTTTCACAGGCTTATTGGGACTTGAGATAAACTTGGAATTTTAGTAGATATATTAACGTTAATGCATTATTGTAAATGCCCATCATAATATATTATTAGGAACGATATGAACGTGAATGATATCGTATATAGTTAGCAGGAATGGAAGAATATGAAAGAGGAGGAAGGAGAAGGGACCGTTAATTCCCAAGTATTATATATGCATTATATTATTAGTATTACTTATTTCTTGTTTATTGCCTTATATGACAGTATATACATTATACATATACATAAGTATAGGCATTTAAGTACTCCTGCACTTTATCCAGTGTTCAGTCCAGCTTTCTTTCTCAAAATGCACACTAGTCACTATAATACATGCAAGTAAAGTCGTTATCTGCAAGGATGAGATGAGCCCTTCAAGAAACTGGAGCATTCTTGTAGCAAAATACATGTATATATAAACGTTTATAAGTACACATACTATGATACATACACATTATACATACATTTACTAGCTAAAATATTATGTATAATATATCTGTTATGCATGTACTAATGAGACATATCGGTGACTAACAAAAAGAAAACACACATCTACTCATGAGCTGATAAACATAATATGTGCCAATGACTCAATAGATACTTATTGGTAGATTGTCGACATTAAGTATGTGCGTGCGGTGTGTACTGACTTTTGCGTTTATGTTTATGCTATCAACAATCAACAGTCTTTGAGCACGTTAATACTTAACTAGGTATGTATTGTACTAATATTTGACTCTAAAACTCCAGTTTCTCAATAATGTTATAAAGAAAGTAGAAAGTAGATTTTACTTTGTGCAAATAGCAACAGTATTAAATACTAAGTATAGAGATACGTTTGTATTCACGTTTTTTTAAAATGCAGCTTCCTTGTAGGTGTCTTCTATTATCTGTATCTTTCTCGACTCTCCATGTTTTATAGTTATTAAAGTTTTATAAATGGAGAGAGTATTAATAATATATGGTGAAAAATTGGGCCTATTTTTTAAACAAAAAAATAGAATGCTTATTCTTATGATTTATGACACACTCATATGATACAGACTTATGGCGTATCCCTAGAAACTCATACACGTTGCGATGGCAATAATATCGTTATACTTATGTACAATATCGCATTTTTTACATGTGATGTTCATTTCCGTTGCTAGGGGTTTCTTATACAGTTATGATTATAATTTTTATAAAGAAGCGACAAGAAAAATATGTATGTACGTACATCTATAATCAGTTTACTTTTGAATTTACAGTCGGTAGAAGTAAAACAACAATGTACATATAGTGTATATGCATGTGTTGTTTTGGACCTTTGAAACATGTGGGACATTTGTTTATTTACAGTGAAAAGATATGGCGTGACATTTCATTTCACTTAAATCACAAGACTAGTGGTTCCAGCTTACAATAAGTACGCATACTGTACTGCACACTTAAATTTAGTTCATGGACAAAAAGCGAAGGGCAGATATTTTTGTATGTTACGATATCGTACAGTGACCCTTTCAAACGACAAGAAAGTGTTTAAGTATGTACTTATAATATCTAAGTACTATATTAGTCTCCACTATATTCGTATCAATCCTCGTATAGGTAATAGATTAACTCCCTGACTGACTAACCATGTATGTGTGTATAATATGATCTGATGATACAAGGGAAAATACTGACTGTGTGTGTAACTTGTATGCTATGTAAATTACACTCATCAAATGTGACATTATAGTAAAATAGTTTGTACAATGACCAAACTTTTCCTTTTATTTAAAATTTCGAAAAAACGTGAAGAATTTATAATGTATGGCTTTACTATGTATCTCTCTTACAAAATGCGTATCATATAGGCTGTGGAATAAAGGTCATTCGTTTCGTATACTTTGTATTTTCGACATTTTTAACATAAATTGTGCCGTATATATGTGACCGTATTTTTTAATTTTATTAATCACTGGAATCGCAGAATAACTGTCATTATTTGGCCAAGCCAACAGCCTTTTCGCTCCACGTCCATAATTTCTGGGCTACTTCTACACGCAGAGGAATTCTCGTCTCTGCGGGCCATTTTCTACAATGCTGCAAAGGAACCAAAAAAAACAAGATAAATAATATTTAGTTTCACCAAAGAGTTTGCCTTCAAACGTTTTGGGATGAAAAACTGTGAAAAACTAAGAAAAGCTTTCTTGTAAGGAAAACAGAAAATACAGCAATTATTTTCTTCTTGAAAAACCATCAAAGACTATGCCTATCCTTAGAAAAAAATCTTGTCAAATCTCATCAAGTTTTCATGAGATTTGATAAGATTGACAATTTTTGATGAATTTTTAATGGGATTGCAGCAAAATCTCATATAATTTTTATCAAAACTGATAAGATTTTCGACCAAATCGTGTCAAAATTGCATGAAATTTTTTTCTCAGGGTACAAACACTGAAGTACTTTATTGTATTCTTGAAAACAGTAATATTTTTGTTTATCTCTCATACAAACAAAATCAGCGACAGATTACAGGCAAAGGTAAACATGTCATGCAATGCAAAAGAAAATAATTTTTTACCTGATACATTTCACCAGTCTCATACATGGTTTCCTTGCTAAGTGCACAATGGAGGATTGTTTGGGCCCCCTAAAATAAAAATTTAAATAAATCTTAATGAATTTTAATTCTTGAAAAGAAGAATGCCATTTTTTAACTTGGTAGAAGAAACGGTAAAACTCAAACCTCTCTCGGAGTTTTGATCACAACGTAAGCAAGAAGGGTTAGAAGTATTCTCCAGTAGACGGGGATTTTGATGTTCCTTCCCATTTCAGTTTTTACGATACCTTGAAAACATAATGTAGCAAAAACATTTTTTAAATAAAAAAAACCAAAAAATAAAAGGAATTTTACGAACCCATCATGTTCACTGTACATTTGGTAATGGTGTAAAAACGGAAACATTACTCACCAGGGCACAGGCAGTAAGTTTGAACGTTTGTTCCCCACAGGCGTTTGGATAATTCTTGGCTGAAGAGAGCATTTGCTAGTTTGCTATTTGCATACAGTGGATTAACAAAAACGTTGTTTGACAATTCTTTGTTTTCGCTCATGACATCCATAAAGTCAATGTGTCCATAGTTATGAATTTGACTTCCGACGATAACGACTCTTGAAGGTTCGGCTCTCTTTAGTGGTTCCAGCTAGAAATACCGATACATCAGAAGTACAAAGTCAGTACGAAGTATTTGGTTATTGTTACACCACATTAAATTAAAATACTTCATACCAACAAATTCGTCAACAGAAAGTGCCCGAGATGATTAACTCCCATGTTTGCCTCGAAACCATCCTGTTGAATAAAAATGAAAATTTGAAGCAAATCAAACGGAAAGTATAAAGTTGCCCTCAATGCCTGCTTTGGCCTTTATGAAAATTACCTTTGTTTTCATGTTCATTCCGACAGGAGCCCAAACGCCGGCATTGTTTACCAAAATTTTAATTTTGCCAAATTCGTTGGTAACTTCCGCTGCAAATTCTCGGATAGATTCCAAAGACCCTAGGTCACATTCCTTAGCCACTAGACGACCTCGACTAGTATGCCTTCTGATGTCGATGATTGCGGCTTTAGCGGCATCAATTGACCTAACCGCCATAACGACGATTGCACCCCTATCGGCCATCTCCAAAGCTGATTTTGTAATTATTAACAAAACAAAGGATTAGAGAACACATGTTTTTTTTGATACAATAAATAGAGGCTTGTTTTGTGTATATAATTCTAATTAATTAATTAATCACCTGTGGCCTTCCCTATTCCACTATTGGCTCCAGTTATAACGACGACCTCATTAGTAATCTCAATTTCGTTTCCTCTGTCAGCAGTGCCCCAAAATTTCCTCAGGATTGAGCGAAAACCCCAAAATCCCACGATACAAACTGTGGCAATCCACAAAAGTCCCATGGTGATGAATTTTTAATGTTTACTGCAATTTATCGTTACGGTTTCTACAGACTTTCAGTTCCAGCTACTACACTAAATTATGAAGTAAATTGAAAGGCAAACTGAGGCCCTGCTTGAAATTGTGTGGAAACTATATTATTTTGCCTATTTAAAATCACGAGAACGGACAAAAGTTCATATACAAATTAAATGTAATTAAATTATGTGAGTGAGGTGTAAACAGTGGTTCAAAATGCTTTCATTACAGTCCGCCTGTATCATGTTTATCTCATGAAAAGTATATGTATGTATGTACAGGAATTTTTGATTACTAGTTATATCTTGACAAGTAAAAGATGTAGAAATCATGAAGTGTGTGTGCTTTTGCTCTTATGCTGTATACTTGTCCATTATGTTTAAACTTGAATCTTTTAAGCTATAGTCAACTTGTATTTGTATTATATGGAATTATTATTAGACTATAGATTTTCATTTGTTTATGCAATCAAGAGATTTATCGAAGCCCAGCTCATGTTCAACTTGAAAATTTATTTTCCTAACATTATTATTGTACTTGCTGTGGATGAATTGATATTTGTTGATAGCAGAGCAGGAGTTATCACTCAAAACAAAATTCATTTTACTAATCACAGTATTATATTATAGTTCAATAAATACGCGTGATATGTGTGTGCTTTTAATACAGATACAGACTGTATTATACTTGAGACTGCTCTTGAAACAATAATCTCATGCTCATGCATAATACCCAAGTATATATAAGTATCTACAGTTATCACGCGTATTCTAATTCATGTGTATGTACTTAATACAGGTTCTAACTTATTTCCATCACTTATTACCTTAGTATGCATACATAAGTACATATGAGCATTTAAGCCACATGGGCAGATACACATATTTGTACAGTTCAAAAGTCAACATCATAATTGAATCTTGTAGAAATAGCGAAATAATTTTATTTCATGTTAAACTTCTGTGAAAACAAAAAAAAATCACAGAATTCACCAGTTTTTTAGGCACATAAATACATATTTTAAAAAATATTTATTTGTTACACACGCGTGTTAAGTAGGTGTACTTACACTAAATAAGTGAAAGATTAAAAAATGCTTTTTGTAATAAAATAGTGTACAGGCATTTGTACCATATTGGATGGCTGTCAGGAAAGTATTGAAATTGGAAATGAATTAATAATTATGTTGATACTTGAGTATTAATGATATCACAGAGCAGCATCTCTATTGGTTTTGGTTACAAACCGATGGACGGTATTCACAGCTGAAATTAAGAAGGGTCTCAATTCTCATAATTTATATTTTACTTGACACAATTTCTCACTCAATTCCCATAATTTCTTGGCATCCTCATCTTTGAAGAAGGGTAATTTTCCGGGAATGAGTAAATCGTCTGGAAAACAAAAGTCATCTTCTTGCCAAAGTTTACACCGACGGTATATTTCTCCATTTTGACGAGAGCAGTCCTTGCTCAAGGCACAATATAAAACTGTTTGGCTAGCCTGAAAACATAAAATCGAACAATATCAAAAAATCGTATGAAATTATCAAGGGTACAGATCTCTTTATTCTAAAATTTGAAAATTCAAAGAAATGGAAAATAATAAGCTTACTGTTTTAGCAGACAGGAACAGCCAATGCTTTAAAAAACTAAGTTTCTTTGCCAACCAAGTTTGGAGCAACTCTTTATCTATGTTGGTGGCAGCGATACCAGGACAAAGAGAGTACGTTTTAGGAATGTTTCCATGAGTTGACCCAGACTTAAGCCTTTTGGCCAATTCATAGCTGAAGAGAGACATGGCGAGTTTACTATTGGCGTAGCGTAGATTCGGGCAGCACGGGTTTGTAGATTTAGGGACGTTCTTATTTTCAAAATTATTGGTACCCAGCTTCAACGTCAAAGACGATACGTTTACGATCCTAAGGACAGAATAAAAGGTAAAAAAAGGATTATGAACGATATTATAAATATTATACGTATTAGGCACATACTGCTGGTATCCAAGAGTATCCATATAACGGAATTACTATAATAAAACAATTCTTATCACGTCCATGTGACCTGTTTCCCTGCATGAGGAAGATAAGATAGACGGTGTATACAATACTCTGTATATCTTTGTGAGACATTATACTTATATTCGTTCGTCAAATAAAAAAATGGCTAAAAGTAATCACTTATTTTTATGACTTAGCACGACGTCTTGTGTGTATAGGATTTACTGGGCATTATTCTACGCTATACTGTAAAACGAATCTCGTAGAATTCTGAGGTATATATTGATCGACGGATTGGTGAAAAAAACCGACGGGGATATCATAATAGATATAGACAAAATAAACATACACACGAACCAAAAGGGAAGGTTTACATTTTACATTCAAAATCAATCCTTCTCGGGACACACGGATATACTTTTGCCTTTGGCCACAAAGTTTAGCTGCCACTTCTCCAAGTTTTCCTATAGAAACTTTTGCCTTTTTCAAAAAACGAATCTCTGTTTTCGCACTACATATTACAGTATGTATACATAAATGTGCAAACTTTTTGAGATTTTCGCACTGTAATCGTCTGATCTTTCATTCTGTTTTTGACTTATAACGTATGTATATATGTATGTTTTTCTTTCATAAAGTATTGTGTAGTACATCCAATATAGTATTCCCCATAGGTTTGGATGTGTGTATGTATGTATGTGTGTATGTTACCTAAGATTTCAGAAACTACTGAACCGATTTTGATGATATTGGTGTCAATCGAAAGATAAACATCTCT
>JAQIVE010001586.1:0-24052 GCA_034698285.1 Sminthurinus bimaculatus | reverse complement strand
TTATTGTTTTTTTTTGAAAAAACTAAACTACTTTGTATAAGTATGTATATAATATATAATACACTGACATAAAACTTACCTCAAAGTAAACTTCAAGTCATGTTCTTTTTACTGGTAAATATAAATCTTCTTGTCCTCTGTCTCTCAGTAAGTAAGGAGGTGACATTTTACGGCGTATTTATAGCACTTTATAAGCCAACAATAAATATTGTTTTGTATTTTGTATATATACAAACATGCTACTGCAAATAATGTTCAGCTTTAGAGACAATAAGCTAAACTATGTACGTAATACGTTAATAATGTGTATTTAATTGGGATAGAATGATGGGTAACTACATAACATGGACTTGAGGACGTGTGCAAAATCCCGATAAACAATATGCACATCCTACTAGTTATTATGTAGTTATGATTATACAATATTGTACAATCATATATATGTATAGTTACTTGTTGGGCCAGAGGCGATGATGATATATTTTGTAGCTACATAATAATAATAATAATAATATCGAGAGGGGTGAATTGGACTGGATTGAATGCTATACGGTGCGTTGCTATTTAAGTAAATGAACACATTGTACAATGGTTGGCTATTACCACCTTATTTTGTCGTTTGCCGCTGCCTGCTAAATACATGTACACATTACACAATACACACACAATACATACATTGATATTAAGCACAGCACCATTATTACCATTAATACTAATATACAATACATACACAATACACAGGTTATTTTGACTCCCGAATCCAAACCGTTGCCCAAATCCGAATTCAGAGTCGGGGATACTTGAGTGGAGGAGCTGGGCTCTTGAGCTGAACAACAACAGCGGTTGTATTGCATATTGTATTATATTGTATTGGCTTTGGCGTTGGCGTTGGCTGCTGCCGTTGGGTCGTCGGATCTGGATTTTGCTCCTTATTGGAATGGATTCCCCTATTTAATTAAAGGGTTATAAGAAAGCTCCCTCGGGGAATATAATTGCCTCAATGACTATATTACTTACTTACTTACTTATGTATACCACACACACGCACATCTACTCATACACAACATTCACAAATGCATACATGCTCACCCTCGCTCTAGCTCTTGCCTTTCCCGTTCTTGTTCCTATTCCTGATTTTGCTCTGCATTAAACTCTCCGTACATTGCACAGTGTACATATGTAACTACTCGAGACTCGAGACTGGATCCAGATCCAGATCCAGTTGTTGCAGTGAGACTATCATTCATCTAACTGTGAGTTTTGGAGTTGTTCCTCGTCAGTTTTTCCAGCCTAATGGCATGTCAACATTGGACAACTTTACTCTGTCCTGTCCTCTCGTCTTCTTCTTCTGCTTCTTCCTTGCTCTGTCCTTGCCTTGACTTGCCCCGTAATATATTATGTATTATAAGTATGGAATAAGGAAAAGGAGAAACGAAGTCTCTTGTTCTCGCTGTATGGATAGACGGGATCATGTTTTGTCTTTGTGGGTCCCTTCCTGATTATCACTGGCCTGTAATGTAATTGCTATCGATGAGCGAGCGAAATGAGGGAATCTCTCTCTCTCTGTCTTCTATATACACAATACCCAACCACACGTACACATACACAACAAGTTCAATTCGTTCAATAGACAAATCCAAGATCCAATGCCCATGGAACAGGACAGATAGACTATCTTTTCTTCTCTTCATATACATGGGTACGAATACAAATGCTTGTAAATTGTATGTACAATGTACATATGTGTATTGGGTAAACACTCGAGAGCCGATCATCATCAAGCCTATCCATACTTATAGACACACGGAGCATTGAGTAATTGGATAGCCAAAACCCGAGTTAATGGCTCATCCAAAATCCAAAAGTCAAAGGCACCAAGGAAACAAGAAAGAGTGGACAGATAAATGGCTAATACTCTATTCTCTATACATATGCATACATACATATATTATACATACATACATAATTGTAGTATGCAGTTGATACGCTCAAGGAAAAGAGGAGAGGAAGAGCGAGAAAAGCAGTTAACTGAGAAATAAAAAGAGAAACCAAGAAATCAAGACGATCGACGCCATTTACACGTTTACAGCTCCAAACAAACCAAACCAACATGTATGTATGTATGTATACATACAAATACTCTATATTCTATTGGAATCATGCATGGACTTACTGTACTATACGTAGATAGACAAGTAATACATAGATATACATACATACATATGGACGGAGTCGACAGTGAGAAAATTTTTGATTGGACTCTGATTATTTTAGGGATGTCAACCAGAGTAAATGGATGTTCAAGTCTTTTTTTTTCTCGCCACTTTCCTTCCTTCCATCAAGTCTGAGGCTCCTTCTCTCTCTCTCTCTCTCTCTCTTTCTTTCTCAATGTATGTGATCCATCCAAAGGCAAAGGCTGAGAGGTTTTCTAGTCCACTTTTCCGAGTCCAAGTCCAAGTCAGTCAGTCCAGTGCCAGTCCACTCGAAAGCGAGTCCCAGTCATATATTAGTAGTGACAAGCTCTCCCTTTGAATCTACTGTATGTATACATGTATGCATGCATGTACATAACTGTAATACAGATATGTATACTCTGGAAAAGTGTAGAAAGTGGTCGAGGAGGTACATTTATAATAGATTCGAGCTCTCACGACAGCGACAACGACAACTGCGACCAAGACGATGGAGACGACGACGACGTAGACATGGACCGTGGCATTACATTGCATTGCATGGCTTGTCTTGGCAGGAACTGGAAAGCGAGGCAAGGTTCAGCTCCAGACTAACTGGAAATATATACATATAGATACATCTGTATAATACTTACGTATGCCCACCAGTCAGCGACATACATACAATACATTGGATTGTATCAAGTTGGAGTGACCACGAAGAAGAAGAAGAAGAAGGAGACTCGGCAAATCCGACTCTCTCTCTCTCTCTCTCTCTCGTTCTCATGTAGAGACAGATGAAAAGTCCACCTACGTATGTACATACATGT
This sequence comes from Sminthurinus bimaculatus, assembly GCA_034698285.1. Classification (NCBI taxonomy): domain Eukaryota; kingdom Metazoa; phylum Arthropoda; class Collembola; order Symphypleona; family Katiannidae; genus Sminthurinus; species Sminthurinus bimaculatus. The sequence continues at coordinate 21,051 of JAQIVE010001586.1, read as the reverse complement.
ATCTAGACCATGTACAATGCATAATATATATGTACGGGGACAACACACGGATTCGAACATGTAATATGTAATGTAATATATAATGTAAAGTGTAATCTAAAATGTATTGTAAAATGTACTACTAGTGAGACTTGTAGATAGTAGATATGTACATATTGTGTAGGTTGGTTGGTTGGTTGACGGTGCCCAGATGCATATGTATGTACATACGGACATTACATATTGGTGGACGTTACAACGTTTTGCCATTAAAATGTCCCTGAAGTATCAGTGTCTACATCTAAGAAGACTAATGAGTGTTCCACTGGCTGACTGGGTGTGCCCAAAAATAGTACAAATACATACATACATATGCCGAGAGACGTCCGTATCCAAAATGTATGTAGGTTTATACACACAACTGAAACAAAACAAAACACAGAGTCTCGCATCAACATTATTAACAATGTAATGTAATGGAAAGAGTCTCTCTCTCTTTATGCATTATTGAGTCGTGTTCCTATTTTGTTAGTTTATGAGAGAAACAATGCAATATTACGATACCAAGACAAAGCCTGCTCACTACTACAATAATATGTATCTTACTACTCAAAGACAAAAAGAGAGACAATAGAATATGGTATCAAAATAGAATATTAGTGACGAGAGAACTTTGAAATCCTGATACATACAAACAAATGTATGAGAGGAGGAGAGAACACAACTCAAAAACAAAGAACAACACGAGAAACATTGTACGTATACTTTGGAGATGGAAGAAGAAGAAGACGAAGAAGAGGGCGAAGAAGAAGACGATGAAAAAAAAGTTGGAAGAAAAGGGAGACTGATGAGTCCAAACTAAAAAGCAAAGTAAAGCAAAGCAACGGGCAATGACAAAATCAAACAATCATCCCCTTTTATAAAATGAATGGTTTTACATAAATATTGGACTACATTATAAATCTTGGATTCTCTCGAACCACAATACATACAAAATACAAAATCACTATACAAAACAACAAACAAACAAACACAAGAGAGACACACAAGACAACATCAAATAAAATAGGAACAACACTTTCCGTATCTAAACATAAACAATGTATAAATTGTAAATTGTACATGTGGGATCGATATAGGCAATACAGTATGTACAGTCGGGTAAAATGTTGTAAAAAATGAAAGAGGTCCTTAGTATCATCCAAAGTTCAGTTATCGGTCTATACATGCAAGATCAAGAAAGTGAAAAAAGCGTGTGTATAAATGTGTATGTACTGGAGTAATACAATGTCGTATTAACTTTAGTGTAGATAGATATTGTCTGTGTATGTGTGTGTATCTACATAAGTAGGTTGTACTGTTTTTGTTTTTGTCTCACATTCAGTGTTTAAACTCGGACTTTTACGAGTCCACTGTCGCTTCTCTTCCCTATTACACACAATCACATCACACAACAAAACAAAAGACAAGACAAGACAAGAGAAGAGAGAACGAAGAAAAAGACAGAGTCATGAATACCATTAGCATCGTATACAATCTACATAGTCTGGATGTACATATGTAAAATACAAGTCAATATGCAGAACAACTCTGACTTTTTTATTGTGTCTGTGTGGCTGAGCTAATCAGGTGATCGTCCTGGGTCTTCAGTCTTCAGTCTTCAATCTTCAATTCTCAGGTCCAATCCAATCCTACATACATGTATGCATGTATATATTGCCTCTCTCTTCCCATTTCTCCAGAGAAATACAGATAAATGTATTTGGACAATCGCCCGTAAAAGTTTCCCTATACATATTTATTATGCGTATGTATGTATGTATGTATGTATGTATGTATAGAGGAAATCTCGATGAAATGAAGCTCAGTCCTGCTCTGCATACAAAATTAGGTGTAATGGGCTCTTTTGTTTCAAAAAAGGAACCACGAGAGAAAAAAACCAAAAGTGAATAAAAAGAAGAACAGAAATGAACCAAGGAAGTTGGGCATTGGAGAAAATGTGCATGTTTTTCTCGGCGCTCGTCAAAAAGAAATCTGTCAAGCTCTCTGCCTTTAAAATATATGTACAATGTACATACATACATAAGGTCTCTTTATACATATGTTACATACAGTATACAGTTTAAGGCTCTCGTTTTGATGCACCATTCCGAGACTGATGGAGACGGGAGAATCGAGGATTAAAAGTGAGATTTTGTGTAAACGTGGATGACTGGAGAGGTGTATCAGGCTTGTCAGGATGGAGACGAGACGATCCACCTCCTCCACACAATGTTTTTACTGTGGAGATAGATAACCGTCAACATGTATTGTTTTTTCGTCCCTTTAGTCTCTCCTCCATAACATATCCTTATCGTGCACAACATGCAGGATGAACAATAATTGATAATATTTAGCTGAGCATTATTATAATATTGTTACACTTGTGTATTGTGTATACTTTGGTATACATATATTTGTGATAGTGATACACAAGTAGATATCTGTGTTTTGTACGGATACTATTTATTATTCATCCCTGTTTTGTTCTTGCTCTCCGTTTACCATACTTTACCATTTACCATTTACACAGAAATGAAAAGGGAAATTAATGGAGGATAGCAAAGGAAAAGGAGTATATCTATAATATCTATATACACATTACACATATCACTTGTTAATTGAGAAGTTTAGTTGGGTCCGTGTGTCCAGTTGATGATTCGCCGTGTAATTAAATTTCCCCCTGTGGACTCACTGGACTTTATTTCCCAATTCTTGGGAAAGCTTTGTACGTTTATTTATGTGTATTTACTTGCATTATAAAACAAAGTTGGCTGTATCGATATCAAGTGTGATCATGAGCGAACTGTATAAATATCATATATTGTACTGTACATTGTACATGTGCATACTTTGACTTGACTAGCCAGCAGTTGAGTTTATGGTTAGTTGAGTAAGTGAGCCGAGTAAGTCGGGAATAATGTGTGAGGAAGCTCATGAACGTAAAGTAAAGTCAAAGCCGGAGCCGGAGCTGCTGAAGGTTGATGCCGGAGCCCAAGTCGAAGTCCAAGTCGATTGTCGATTCAACCAAATGGTGGGGGATGAATGAGATGAAATGGATTTCCACATATATATGTATACATACATACATTATTTATGTATGTACATGGTACATTGTACAGTTGAAATGTGCAAACAGTTGAAGATAAAGCTGCTGCATAAGGAGCGACGGGGAAGAATGTTAAAGATAGGTAAAGTCAAAGTCAGAGTCAAAAGGAAAACGACATAACGGATTAAGGAAGCTCACACACACAAATATAAATACAAGGTGCATGCATACTGCATACATACATACATAGGGAGTAAGTGCAAATAAATGGGTTCACAGGGCTAATGATAATGGTTAGTTAATGAATGGAGATGCGACAAGGAGGGAGCAACGAGCAACATGTTTGTCAACAAGTTGAAGCTCAAACTCCATCCGCGATCCTCAATGAGAATGCAGAATGCTCCTATGTATGTATTTATGTATGTATTATATGTATGTATTATGTGTATGGACACAAGATGTGGGGGACGCCAAACCATGGCAAGTCAAGCAAAGGTCTGAAAATCCCTCGCTCTTTCACCAGTCTTCACCAACACCACATAATGCGATAGGATACAATACAACACAATGTATAATGCTAATGCAAAGCAGCTCAATACTATATATATACAATACAAAATCGTACAATGACATCTGTAAAACTAAGGCGACAAAATTACTTTTACAGTTCACATGCACTCTATACTGTATACTGTATATTTATGTATACTACGTGCACTTATACTATATTTATTATATGATATACAGTCAACTTTTGGTTCTACGCATCCAAATTTACATTTTAATGACCATTTTACCAGTAATTGACCAAAACTTGAAGCTAAAAGTTATTAACTTGATTCCAATATGAGAGAGGGCAAAACTTTAACTTGGAGCTTGTAAAACAAAAAGCAAACAGGTAAGCAGTAAAAAAATTGACAAGTACATACATAATGTGACAATAGACAATATGTACAATGTACAGTATGTAGTTATCAGGGATGTTCATAAAAAGAAGAAGAGCAAACAAAGTGAATTTTAACATTGGAAAAAGTTTATTTTCGTCCTTTTAATTTACTTGTTGTTGTTGTCCATAAAAAAGAGATACAAAATGTACATTTTGTCATTAGTGTGTATTTACTGTTTACACAGCAGCTTTTTACCAGTTGACTTAAGAAAAATTGTAATACATAAGATACATGTATACATATTACATATTAAAGGTTAATATAATATATATATATATACGAATATGAAGATGACTGCCTGTCTAGCGTCTACTGTCTACTGTCTATGCATACATACATATTTAAGTTGAAGTTGATATTGATGTTGATGTTCTTGTTGTTGGGTTTGCTGTTCTGGTCGCTGATTGATAAGTATGAAGGAACATGGACGGACAGTGGTACAATATAATTACATGGTGTGAATTTCAAATGGAACATTGTGTCTAGATTGTAAATATTAAGTTAATGTGGAAGCCCCACCATATATATATATCTATACAATATACAATATTATCCTGCCTAATGAATAGCAATAGTAATAAATTCAAGTTCATGAGCTTTTTTCATCCTCTCACTTTGTCTGTTCTTGTCCATGTTCAACATTTTTACTTACATTAATACTTACACTTTTACGAATAAATATCAAGTCGACAGTATACACATACACACATCTTATGTGTGTGTGTGTGTACATGGTACACTGTATACACCCTGTACGATATTTGTATACAAATGTGTGTGTGTGTATGCTCACAGGGGAATGTCAATTGAGTTTTGAACTATCACAAATACATAATATATAATATATATACATACTTACAGAGAGAGGTAAATATATTATGAAAATTTAGCTCCAACTTATGTACGTACAAACAATTTGGAGCCCAAAACAACAAGAACAACATCAACATCAACATGAGAATGTGTAAGAATATTGAGGAGAAAAAGGTGGAGAGGAACATTACACGAGGAAAAGATAAATTTAAATAATATGCAGTGTATGACATCAATATACAAGGTACTATGAATAAATGTTTGTGTGTACTCTGTTTGTACTGTGTACGCGTCTTTAATTGAAAAGTTTCATTCTACCAACCATTAAATGGCTCGTCGTCCAATTTTTGACACTGGTTTTCCTACAAAATAATAAAATTATGTGTTATATCACCGCACTCTATGTATGTATTCATATATCGTATAATACGTGATAGTATTAAAACTCGTCCAACTTTGGACGTTACAAAATGATAGAAAAAAGAGTACAATGATAACGAATATTATAATATTGTATGTATATTCATACACACATAAAATATGTACGTACAACACAAGCTTGGATAACAATAAAAAATATTATGGAGGTTCTTGTACAGATACATATATGCACGTATTTTTACACACAATTTAAGAGTGCAAGTATACATATGTATGTATGTAGACAAGAGCGACTACAAAAAGGAATAACTTCAAATGAACATTGATTCTAACAGCTTTAAAAGGGCTCCAAGGTGGTTTAGGTGATAAAAAGCCAAATGAATGGTGAATACAATGGATGTTGAACAGAGTAGCATAATATCCTCCAACAATACAGAACAATACAATACAATATAGATCTATGTAATATACGTACATTGAATAAAACACACAAGTGTAGTTTTTATATGTTGAGAGCTAAACCAAAAAAAATGGATTCACCAGCAACCAGCAACCAGTGCAACGCACAAGTATCAAGTACATACAAGCATGTACATACTACATACACAGGATAAAAATGTCGAATGTAATGTGAATATGTGTAGCGAATATTGTACTCGGCGGATTTACATTTCACACAACCATTTACCTTTACATTTGTCCACTTTATGTAAACGTGCATACATATGTACATATACATATGGTGTGTCCTCACCGACTAACACAACTCACGTCTGTTTGTGTATCATTTACAGATATTTGTGTATAAAATGTTATGATACCTCTTCTTCTTCTCTCTCTCCCTCTCTCGTTCTCATCTTGTCTTGTTTTGTCGTCATGTTCAACAGTAAGAATCAATTCAAGTATCATCATTTGGATTTTTTATGTGAACACACACAACACATACACCGTACAACGTACATAGGACACACGCTTGTAAATGGTAAATGGTAAACATGTACATTGTACAATGTACAAAATATAGACTATCCATGCTTTGTGTCAATATTTTTCATTGAACGCCAATAAAAATATTTATGAATGTGTGTGTATATCTAGATAGCTACAATTGTACATTGTACTTGTACTTATGACTGTGATATGTGTTGACTGTGGGTTTTTGATCGACCTCCTCAAGTCGAAATTGATAATATTGACGTAGCATCAATATAATAATATATAGCTAATAATATGATGGTGTGCTATGGCTGTGGCGCATCACAAAGATGAAGTGTCGATAGATACATAGTCAATAGTCAATAGTCAATACTTATTGCTCAAGAAACGAGTAAAATTTTATTGAGTTTTATTATTGCCCTTCGCAGCAGCAGCAGCAGTTTCGATCTTTCATCTATAAACAACGGCTTTTTAATCCAGTTTATATATATATATTACACATTTTCATATCTTTGAATATACATCATATAGCTTAAAGTTTTTAATTATAACTACATATGTATCATACACACATGGAAGATACTGTCGTCTAACTTTTTACATAAACATTTTATTATTATCCCGTTGTCTTTGTCGTCGTCGTTGTCTTCTTCTTCTTGTCGATTATTTATTGCTAAATGCTTATAGAATCGTAGCGTCGAAGGGTTGATGATGTTAATACAAATAAAATTTGAACGCGGTACTGTTTTTTTCTGGATGTGGACGTCCGTCATAATGAAAAATATTACACCTTGATATGATTGTAAATAGTGAAAAGTGAAAATATGTATTAGCAACGCTTTTAAAGGTTAAGTGCCAAGTTACAGTTACATAGGACAAAGTGTACACTTGTATGTATAGTACAGTGTACAGAGTTTCACAATTAACAAGTTTCCTGGGTTGTTTACTCGAGCAGAAGCCAAATATTGAAGGAAGGGAAATAAGAGAGAGAGAGAGAGAGAGAGGAAGAGAAGACAAAACAAAAAACAAAGTGTGATCGCGGATCGCGTGGGGCTACCTTTTGTGTCAAAAAATCTTGTAAATTTTTAGCCATCATCCCATGATATATCTGTCTGTATAAATATGTACATATGTAAACTGTGTATGTACTCTGTACAGTAGACACTTGCACACCCACATGGAAAAAATGAGGGGTATGAAAACCGAGACTTGAGACTGTCTATTAGTTATGTATTTAATTGTGTGACTCTCTGGTAGCTTGACAAAATTCCCCTGTAAACTTTCCCAACTTCTCCTACTGTTCTTCAGAAGACTGAGACTAATCTTTCATTTGGTTCCATCGAAAAAGCGAATATCCCGAAAATTGGGCGAGACGTCGTAAACCATGTCATAATCAACTGAAATCCGAGTCTGTTCCTGCTTTTCCTCGGTCATACATCTTTTTTCCTAAATACCAAAAAAATATTATCTCTGTACATACAAACATGCATAATGCTAAAACATAGATACTCTTATACATACACTGCTTCTACAACTAAAACTCTGACTTTCGTCGTGCCGTTATATGTTATGTATACATATGTACGTATTATGTACGTCCCTTTTTACTTGGGGTAAAAAGTACAAGTTATACAGTGGGGAAACAAAAGGATCGTTAATTCTTATTTCATTCACCACCATCCCCATCACCACCAATAACATTGCACTCTCTCTCTCTCTCTCTTCCTCTCTCTCTCTCTTTTTCTGAAGTCTACTGCCCTTTAGCTCCAGCTTTACATCATCTTGTTACATGAGAAGAGTGCATTGAGACTACACATTTACAATATATACATTTTTGTCTTGTCGTCCTCCTCATCGTATAAACTTTCAGTCTCCTTTCCGCCATAAACTCTACATGGATAAATCTTGTCAGGGAAGGCTTCGACATACTAAAAAGTTGACTGGTCCTCGTATACTCGTATTCGCCTTGGTTTTTCTGCCCCTGTGTCTTCGTCGTCGTCGTCGTCTGTCTGATGATATTATGCCAAAGGGCTAGGTTAAGTGGGAGCTAAAAAAGGTATTAGTTCGTTGGTCGCTCGGCATTAGGGCAGAAACGCAATGTGAGAAGAAGATGAAGAAGATGAAGAAGGAGCAGAGAAGCAAGAGGAGGTATTAGACACTAGTAAATTGTGTAGGCTCTTTCTATAGATATTTTGTACCCATGTAAATGTACTTGTACTGGTACATACATACATATACATACATACATACATATACATGGAGTCATCCTAACGAGCTCCATGTAGTACTGGCCTATTATTGTATGTAGTAGTGTGTAAAGGGAACTTGTATGTAGTATGTACAGATATTATATTGTCATGTAAGAGGACACGGTTATTAGACGCTCATGTTGTCTTTGTTTTTCCCTTTGTCTCTCTCTTTCTCTGTGTTTGTGTTTGAATCGTGTACAGTACATTACTATTGTGTATTGGAAATGAAACGAGAAGAAGAAGAAGCAAGAGCAGCAGCAGCAAAAGAAGATGAAGAAGAAGTGTTAGAGCCTTGAGTTGACATGTGGGGTCATTTGAGTGAACATATATATTGTGTATATATGTATGTATGTATGTACATTTTTGTTTGTTTGTGGTCGTCGTGCGACCGACGAGACGGCGACGACCAGGGTGGGTTGGGCCCTTTGTATTATTATTATTATTATTATTATTATTACTACTATCACTATTACCATGAGTCCTCTTTATTTTCTCTCCCTTTTGTATTCTAATTACCTTAAGGGTCTACATGACTACAACTAATGAACACTACAGCTGTCAGCTATTACCAGCAAAAGGCATTGCCTATGCTCACCGTGCACACTGCACATAAATAGATAGATGATAGATATGTAGATTCATCTTCTCCATGTTGGTGAAAAATCTCACCGTAACATTATTATTGCTGCAATATTATTGTTACACAAGTCTCACAACGAAAGTGGGAAATATGTACATCTTCAATGTATGTATATGCTTGAAATGTCAAAGTAATATAAATGTTATGATAATGCACATTAAAATATGGAATATATTATAAGAATATACGCAAAGATTCTTGTTTTAGCCTAAAAGTTTACTATACATGTATAATGTCTGTTCGTAGCCAACTTGCAAGATGACCCATCGATATGAACAGCCAAAACCAAAAACTACACGAAATGTTCAAACTTTTCTCCTCGGGCCATCAAACACGAAATCTGTAGAAGAAGAAGAAGAAGAGAGAAAGGAGAGGAGAAACAAACAACAAAACCATAAGCAAAAGCCATTTTATTTTTATATAGACATTATTTTCCCTTGTCGCTGTCTGCTGCGTTCCGTCTATGTAGACTGAAGACGGAGCACTCGTTGGTTTCTTTACAGTTTTACATTTGTTGGAGCCAAATTATATTGCTCCCGTAATAATAATAATATTATTATTATTATCCCGTCAACATCAGCTTTCTTTTCCCATTTGCAGCATACGTATGTACATACATACTTCTACCAAATACCAAACATCACCAAAACCAAAAACCAATAGAGATATTTGTAGTACTTTGCCGAGTTATTTATTGGTGCACACTGGAGTCGAAAATACTTTATAAATATTATGTACATTACGTACGTTTCGCTTATTACTTTGCTTTGCCTTTGGTTTTTCCTGATTCCTGTGATGGCTGGGAAAATGGAGCATTTTTTAAAAGAGAGAAACTCATAAAGTCAGATTATAAGGACTCAATCTGTATCTACATGAATGTTTCATGTCCTGGTGACAACAGCGTCGTTTTGTAGCTACGCTGTGTAGGCTGCTTGTTATTACTATGTTCTATGTACTACGTACGCACATCTACTTATTTTTTCCTCATTTTTTCGCTGCAAGTCAAGTCAGCCGACCCCAGGTTTCAATCGCAATGAATATTCCTATCAATTTTGCATATAATTTTTTTATACATACACATATACACATGCTCGCAATATCATGTGAAAAAAGCATTTATAAATATATTAATACCAATAATATTATTATGGATAGCTCAAGAGTCTACAGTCTACACAGATTCTACACATGAGAATTTGATGTAGTCTAGGCTAAATATGATGTTGAGATTGGAGAATCAGCTTATACATGCTCAATACTTGTGTAATAATAATAATAATAATATAGACAGCAGTCACTCGTTTCTCGTTTCAATGTCAGACTTGTAACATGCATGTACACGAATTGGTGTAATATCCACGACATTACACACACCATGTAAGATATAGGATCAGTTAGTCGATCCATCTCCAATAAACTGGCGGAATATAAGTAGATACACACACACACAAACACACATCATTCCCCATATAATTAACAAGCCAAGATAGAGTCAAGCTCGAGCAAATGAGCGGATACATTTCTACTCCGTGTAAATGCGTCGCATTACATATTGACACATGCATATTAAATAAGTAACACATCTTTGCGCTTTTCTTGCAATGAAGAAAATTCACATGTATGTATATTAAATGGGTACATATTTCCTTGTGCCATGTGTATTACTCTTTCCTTCTTAAAGAAACGAGAGAGAGAGAGAGATGAAGAGACAAAATGTGAGGATAGAGGATGAAGATGAGATTCACCAGATTATCCGTATAAATTTTATGAAGAAGACTAAAAGAGACAGGACAGGACGGAGTATATGTAATAGGCAAGTGAATAGACGGAGGAGTAGAAGAGTAAAGAGCAAATGTGGGGATATCTATACTGATATGCTAAGCTATGTAAAATGTGTATTATGCAGATACTGATAGAGGGAGGGAAAAAGATGGGAGATTTTACGAGTTACGAGAGTTTGCTGTGACAAATTTTACACCTGTTTTCCTACAAATGTCAGAGTTCCACTTGAAACTCATTTATTTTTAACCACGCCACCACCACCACCACGACCACGACCAAACACCAACACCACAACTATGTATGTATGTATGTATGTAATTCTTTCTTTTTCCCATTCTCTCAAAACCGACTGTCAAAGACGAGCCAAAATTTTCAAAACATTTTACTCTCCTACATAAATTTTTTTCATCCTACTCCTTCACCTCTCGCCATAGTTTGCTAAAGCAGAGGAAAAACTGAACAAAAATTTATTCTCAAGACTCAAGAAGTCAACTCCCATTTTATACGAGAAGGAACATCTTCATCTTCCGTTCATATACATATATCCACCATGTAAAAGTTACTGCAGTAAGATCACCAAACTTGAGATATGTATATCTAGGTTGCGTATAAGTATGAGTATGACGTGGTGAAGACATCTAGAGAGTTGAGTGTAGAATGTAGAATGTGTAGATAGATAATAAATAGTTGGGTAATTTTCCCATATTATTTTTAGTCGGTTTATCCTCCGTCGGTCGCACATCTCTTCACTCTGTTTGTGAGTGAATAGGATGGCTGGATGGCTGACTGGCTGACTGGTGTGTACTCAGGTGCATAAATAAAAATAGGAAGTTGACGGCATGGATTTTGAACAAAAAAAAAATTGTGTACTGAAAACAGTTCAAAATATGTATGTATGTACATACACACATGTAATATAAAATGTATTAAATCAACAGTGCTCAGAAAAAATATATAGACGCAGCAGACGGCGTTGCCTCATTTTTTCCTTGTACAGTTTTGATCTGACTAAGTCCTTAATCATTATTTTTCTTGTTCTCATTATCTGTCCGCCACACATTTAGAATAAAGTACAAAAATTCACGGACAAATAAGTAGATACAAAATACATAATGCATACAAAAATGTCCACCTGTGTATAGAGACTAAAAATTTATGAATGGTAACTAGTCGGACACTCCTGCATGTCCTGCTAATTCATGGATTTTTTTCCTCCAGAATTTAGACGAAGCTTAGCTTATCAGTATGAGCTGGAGACAAAACTACAAAACACCAAATCAAAACAAAAGCTTACTAACGTATAACGTATCTGTCTGTTCAAACAAAAACCATGATTAGTATGTACAAATATGTATTTACTAATCATCGGCTAAACCTCGAATAACAATTAATCTAGGAAAAATTCTCAAATACTTATGCGCATATTGCTTAAGAAACTTTGCATATTTGTACATTGTACATACATGTAAGTAGTTACGTAACAAATATACATTTCAAATGAAAGAAAATAAGTTTTTGATTCAATAAACGTGATACGTGATTAGACCACACCGGAACAAACAATTAAAATAAATAAACTAAATACTAAACACCATATGCATATACAAATGTACGTATAATAGATAGCAAACAAGGCTTAAAACAGCCACTTACTTTAGTGGGGATTACTATATTTATCTGTCCTTGAGGATTGAAGAGAATCCTTATGCATGTATACGATGTACAAGAAAACAAAACCAGGAGCAGTGAAGAAACAATTTGTAAAATAATAATGACAATTAATGGCAATGATAATGGTAATGGATAATCCGACGGGGGAAGAACAAGAAGAAGAAGACGAGAAATTTTGGTTTTTGGGTATATATATAGAGAAATACATAAAGAGAAGCGAGAAAATACAGGCTGGCAGTTAACTGTGTATGTATTTCTGGGTTTTCAAGGAAACAGAGAGCAAAAGAGATTCATCGTCATTGTCGTCGTCGTCCATGATTTGCGAACATACATATACATATACATATAGGGTTGCATGGTTCGGCCCTGTCCCTGTCCACAGGATTAACACGGGGTTATAAATCAGAGTGACCCCAAATCCGTTGTTTGTTGGTAAACCTTGATGGGACCAAAGGAGTATGTAGAATGAAATCCAAAGTCTAGTCTACATAAGTAGGAGAATCCGAGAGGGTCGCCACCACCATCATCATCAGCATCATCGTCATCATCATGATCATCATCATTGTCCCCTCATCATGTCTCTCGTCGGTCTGACCCTACACACATTTTCCCAGAATATTTCGGATTTTGCGGCTGGTCCACGTCCAGAGGTTGACAACATTAAAATTACATGAGCTCTACAACTATTTATGTACGTACAGTTGTACACTGTACAATGTACAAGTTGAGTCTGTACACTCAAAAGCTGGATTTACACTCTGCCTGAATATGGTGAAAGATGCATAATGCATAACAGTATATAGTGTATAAAATTAACTGGCGAGATTTTCTGCATACATTTCCTCGTCGTCCGGGGTTAATCACAAGCGTAGTAAGTACATACATACTTATACTTGTATACATTATACATATGCACACATATTTACGACATTGGACGGGAGACTCGGGTCGGGAATGTCACGGAGGGGAAGACAAATGGAGGAGAGACTTTGATGAATGTATTTCGCCCGTCTCTCCACTTAATATACTTTATACGTTCACTTTCTGTCCTCACATAACTACATACTATACATATATCGTATGTATATCCATAGATCATCGTTATATTTATTATATAGAGGTATTCAACTTACTGTGTATAGTATACGTATAAGAAGAATACGAACAGCAAATTGCCAGAGTTGGTCTAATGAGACTTGGACGAAATTTAAAGCCAGCTTCATCACATCAAGTGTAAACTGCGTGTCTAATATAACTAATTTTAACCTGAGTTTCATCCTCACCACCGCAAAATAACACATTCACATTCTTGCCATACGTAAGTATCTACGCATATGTATCTGTGGAGCTTCAGTTAAAGTTTGAGTGTACATACATACATACATAATTCTGGCTCCAACTTTCGTCTCTTCCGTCAGTTTTCCTCCGTTCCATCACTTTTCAAAGTAGATACAATGTACCAACGAAAAATGAATACATTTTGTAGATACTATATGTTTAATGGTATATAAATGATACGATATATATGTTTGCATGTATCTTACGTGTATATTTATATGTATAAGTATGTAAACTGTTCATCTTCATCTCCTGTTCCTCCTCTTGCTTCTTCGTCATGTTCTCGTCTCTTCACTTCTAATTATCCATATCTCGATGGTGCTTTTGTGCCGTGCTAGCTATTTGCCACAGATATGACGGACATAACAAAGTTACTCAACTTTTCCACTCTTTGTCTCTTCTTCTACTTCTTCCTCTCCTCGCAGCTATCCATCAGAACAACTTATTCACTTCACCTTTCATCATGAAACTTCCATCCATCCAAATCCAACCAGCCTTACATCATTATTTGTAGTAGCATGTCCGTATATGTATGTATGTATGAACACTATGAACTGCTCTATATCTACCATCTACCCATTTTCCATTTTCCGTGTAACTACTTGACACAAAATGTATGTAATACATACGCACAATACTAAATATTAGTCAGTATACAATGGAGCACAAAATTTTCTGACCTTCTTGAAGTCAGCATTTATTTTGATTTATCAAGCGTTTACTAAAATCTTTAATTGCTTTACTGGTTTTGCAATAAAAAAAAATTTAAAAACGCTTTTGAGGTTATTTTCGTAAGTTAGCAATCCAAATTTTTCCCTGTGCTGCGGTGTAGGTTTGAAAATGTGGAGCCCACTGTACTTGTAATTTAACAACAATAATACAAAATGGCATTATTATTTTACTACAACTAGTATACGATACTAGTAACTTGTGGGATGAGAGCGGATGCGGGTGAACAAAACTCGACTGAATCCGAATCAACTTGAGTTTACATATATTCATGAATTTTCCCTCTTGTAATTTTCCTTTGGGTTTAACTTATTAGTTATCTAAGTTAAGTAGACGATACAATGCAGTATGAGTATGGCCATTATATTTGTATACATTATGCACGTATGTACAAAGTTTATCCGCTCGAGTTCAACTTTTATCCAAAACATTGTATAATGTGAGTCAAATTTTGTTGTATGTATAATGTACAATATAATGTGTAGGTAGCTGCTCTGTTTACATGTACAATGTACATACATAGAAAATCCAGAGGAGAATGTTTGTCTATGTTGTCTTTCCTGTTGTATGTATGTACGTTGTGTTGTGTGCAACGAAAAGTTTCCTGGGATTGAATATTGAGTTCTATAAACGATAACAGAGCATCGTCATCATCATCATCATCAGCTGAAGCCAAAGCCACAGCCAAACATGGACCGTTAGGTTGGGGAGGCGGATGCTAATAAATAGATAGCCAAAGGTAGAGCGACGAATGGGAAGGAAGGGCTTTATTTCTTTGATAGCAACTCGTCCAATTTCCATCCACTTATCTAACAATAGCGTAAGTACAGATACACTTCTACTTTATTTCAATATTGAGGATATTACAAGGAAGCAAATATTGTATGAAAATGTACATAGATTTATATGTTTTTGAGCGTAATTTTTCAGAATTTTAAGCAATTATACATGCATTGATTCCAATAAAAATTAGTCTTCAGTCATTTTCATTCCTTTTTCTTCCTCTTTGACAAAGTTGTTCAAGTTATAGCGTGAAAAGTTGAACTGAAAAACAATTGTCTTGTGAATCGTTAGAACAAAAAGGTTCATAAGATACACATTTAAAATATTATAGTCTCTTCAAATTTTGAGTATGTACAATGTACAGTTACTCAATGGGAGATGAATCAGGAAGGAAAAGAAGAAGAAGACGAAACAAAACTTTAGGGAGACTTTAGATAGATAGATAGATAGATATTAGATAGATAGGGATCAGCGTCCATGACTGTTCTGCATGTAAGTATCTATGTATATGCTCCGTATGTATTTATTTATTTGGACATGGATGAATGGTAAAAACAATGGGTAAATGTGAGGAATCATGGTTAAAATGGAAAATGATTTATGTCCAGATTGACTTGGTATGAAGTATGAAAATTCCATGTGTATGTATGTATGCATTATGTATCTACATACGCTCATGTAGTCTTCAAGTCGAGTTTAAAAAAGTATAAATATACTCAAGTTATGTGTATCCAAGTTGAAAGGGAGAGGAATTCGATGTCGTGGGGCCTTTCGGTGACTCCCTACAGCTTGACTGTCTCTTCACTCGTCATTTTTGCAATATCTATGTCTATCCTCAAAACATCGTATCATGCATAAGGGTAAACGCTAAATATATGTACATGCACACTGTGCATAAAGCTTCACATTCACATAGGTAATAGAATTTCATGAGTGTAGTATAGCGTTGTCTTTCGTATTGAACGCTCTTTTGAAAATGCTCAATATTGAAACTAAAACAAAACAAAATGAGCAGAGAACTGGAGAGTATCACATGCACAATGCACACAGTGCTCATATAATGCAGAAGAAGCTCATGGCCACATCATCATCATCGCACAGTATCAATAATGTAACAATGTTATAAAAAACATCTGTAGGACGGTACACTATGTATGTATGTGTAATGTATACAATGTTACGCTATGACACTTTGACAGCAAACTAGAGACAAAAAATAGAAAACCACACAGGTAAACATGCAGACATCAAATTGTTAATAATATATACATTTTACATGATGCATATCAGCTAAATGTGCAAGGGGTGGACAACTTGTAGATATGCATCAAAATTAAAAGGGTCAATAGATAGTGACCTAAGTTGACCTTACTATACCGAAGATACATATAAGCAACAACGGGTATTGTAGTCGGAGAAATTTTTCCAGCATATTTCGAATTTTTTGCTGTTTTTTTGCAGTGTACAGTTTTTTTACGGTAAAAATAAACGAAAAGTAGTCGTTTTAACCCCAGCAATTTTAGCACTATGGGCAATCAAAGTTCATGCTAATAGTCAGCTCAGAAATGCAAACGAAAATGTGTGGCAAACGGTGCAGGTGCAGGAATTTATATAGAAGAAGCAAAACAAAAACATGCCAATATATTACGGGAAAATGACAATTTCTTTGGGAAAAACTACCGAATTTCTTGGTAAAATTGTCAAAACTACATACCGAAATATGAGCTGTGACTTCGGGGCATAAGATATACTTTATACAGATGCACATATGTATAGTACATACACCTGTTGTCTCTTTTTCAGTCTCGGTCTCTCTCGCTCTCTGTCATTGATGATGTATATATATATATATAGTCAAGTCGGTTAATGACAAATGACAAAGTCAACACGCTAGCCCATCCACATCCACAGTACATACAGTATAAAGTATAACTATCGTCATACCCTTATTTATCCCGTGATAATAATACATAATACATATAATATAATATAATACAATGAAGCACAATAATACATTATAGCTCTTAACTAAACAATTTTTCCACGGCGGTCTTTCTTTCAATCACCTTATCAACTCATATTGAGTAATCTTCTCTCTCTCTCTCAGGTGACATCCATACACTGAAAAAGTATAGACTTACATACATACATAAAAAATACACCCATATACTGTGATCAATACTAAGCATATATATCGCCCTGTACATTGAACTGAATGAGATTCTCCTTCATAGTTAAGTGGTGGATAATAATAATAATAATACAATAATACACAAAGTCCATCGTCGTTATTATAGTTGAATGCATCTATGTACTATGTATGTATGGATTTTATACGTAGGATAGTTATGTAGTTGTTGAAAAAAACGCAGGTGATAAGTCAAATTCAGTGTACACAAGGAGACTAATAGAAGTAATAACATGTACACAAACCCACGATTGTCGGCAGAGCTTTCAACTAATTCTTCTCATCTATTACACACTCACACAGATACGGGGATATTATATGGATATGGATATGGATATGGACAGCGATATCCGTATATATGAGCATTACGTTTTTGCATGTACATTGTACATGTATACACAAACTTGAAGCTCATCGACAGATTATCAACTCACAATTAGCCTTTTGCCCACACTCGCTCAATCTCTCTTTACTTTTCTACTTTGCTTTGCTTTACTTTACTTTACTTTATAACTGAGCTTACATACCTTTGATCCTTGATTTACTCTTTCTGATTCTAACCAATTTTATCCGTCTTTTACGGTATTCGGCTTAAATTTTAAAGCTTCAAAAAACATTTCTTGACATTTTACCCGTTTATCTCTTCTTTTAAAATAATAATATTTATATAGAAAAATATACATTTAATGTATGAGCAGTAACAAAAACTAACTATACAGTTTATATTTATGTATATTTAAACTGTTCAACTTTTTGTGCTCGCTTCTCTCTCTCTTCTTATTCTCTGACATATTTTTTATCGCTGTGTATGAGTGTGTGTGTATGTGTGTGTAATAGCCTGATCAATTATTTTCTCACAAAAGTCAAACAGTTTGTTTATTTGTGGATGGATTTATCAATTGTTTGACTATTTATACACACAGAACACAGAACGGAGATAAGCAAAGACCGCCGACGTGTAGTACATTATAAATTATATTATACACTATACACTCTGTGATATTGTATTTTGTATCATCGATCCTCGATACTCGATACTCGTCAATCAACTATCAATATAATATTAAATATTAAATTGTTGTTATGCCGTACATTGTACATGTACATGTAATATTTGTAATATTAAAGGCAGCAGATAGTCGACAACAACATGAAGAAGATATGTTGTGTGTTTGTTTTTTATATATGTATGTGCGTAGTGTGTATGTGCATGACTGTGTGAGTGAGTTTGTCGTCTAATCAGCTATCAATTTGGGTTATTAAGAATAGCACTTAAGCATTTAATACACACACAGAAAAATTGAACGATTGATGATGATACTGATGATGAACACACACACATACACACACACACACACATATGGATGGACATTTGACATAAAAGCGGTCGTTTTGCTCTTTTCACCGTGTTGTGAAACTACATGACAGCCTTTTCAATCCAATATCTCACTAGCTGTTGATACGAATTTGTATCTGTGTTCTCCATGTATAATGTATATATTATATGTGTAGCTACGAATATGCTAGTTACATATTACAGTATAAAAATAAAATATGATGTGAACTACTCGCATATACAGCGAAGGTTGGTTAGTTTTGGTTTTGGTTTTCCTAATCTGATTGGTATTGATATTATTGCCTTATTGATTTGATATTGGTTCCGTGAGGGAGCCAAAATAATGGCAGAGTCATTGATTATTGAACGTTTATTGTCAATCAATGGCAATGGTAACAGCGTACATACATATACAATATACATACAGTACATAGTTAATAATGATACTAGACATACACACATGATGACCGTCGTCGTGTCTCTGTTTTTTTGTATGAGAATGACGACGGCGATTTGATTTCATGGTGACAAGACAAGCTCACATAATTGTCCACATATGTGTGCATTGTACGGACAAAGATGTACATATGTATCCAGATGATACAAGAATGAGAATGAGTACTTGAGCACAGTGGATATCGCTCCGTATTTATCATACACAAATTTTTGAATGTACCTTGCATTTTTTTCATCAAAGTCCGAGTCGATTGGTATTGCATTGCATTTTGTATTGTATTGTATTGTATTGTATTTTGATTGTATTTTGTGTGGTATGGCATAGTGTGCGTGTGTATTTGGTTGTTCGAACAATTTTAATCGTGTACTAGCCAAGTATATACTTGTTGTTTGTCATTGATGGGTTGTGAACAAGGATTCTTCTCTTTGGATGTATGCATGTATGTACTAATGTACTAGTTGTGATTGCATTGCATTGTGTATTTTTGCATGTGTGTACCGCACATAGTACATAGTTTTAGCACCATTATCATTTATCCTTCGCCGTTACACAGAATGTTCCAAAGAGTCCAGCGATAATTATCAATTTATTTTATAGCTACACACTACACACTCAATCCGCCGACTTTGATGTCGTTAATCTTGTTTTAATTTGTGTCCTCTCCTCTCTCCCATGATTTTTTCAAGAGGGTATCTCGAGAGTTTTATTTTTACGTAATTTTTTCTCTGTCCACTGCTCACCCACAATGGCAAAACATATGTTTGTATTTTGTATCATAATATAAAATGAATCTGCGTCTTACACAACAGACCTTCGGCCTGAATCCGAGTCCAAAGATAATGGGTGCTTATGTAATGTCTATGTACAATTATTGTTCCTACAGGATGCGGCATACATTCCCTCAAGATGATTTCCTACCACTTAAGTCAGTCTCCGGTATTTGGCGGAAAATCTCCGTCTTGGGTGAAAAAATGGGGAATAATGGCCAATTTCCAAAATGGGGAAAAGACGAAAAGTGTAATAAGATAAGGGAGAAGGGGGTAAAAACAAGCCAGGGGTAAAAACAGCCACTTAGAAAAACCGGAAATAAACGTACTTACTGTCATAATCTGTGTATGATGTCTGTTACAAAAATAGAGCTGTAACCTTCCTTCACATGTTTCAACAACATTCGGATCTGAAAAATTACTTATAGTTATATTTTTCGCGATTTGAAAAAAATGTACATTTTTACATCAAAAAGCAAGTCCAATCGATATTTTATGCTCTCTGGAAAAGTCAATTTTCTAATTCATCTTAAAATTATGGGTGTAAATGTTGACAGTATATTTTTCCTAGTATATTTCTGCACAATATGATGTATTTTTGGGTTTGAGGTAGCCACCCTACTTGTATAAAAAAATTGGTTTTCAAAAAGTTGTCTCATAATTTGTTATTGGGGTAAAAACAGCCACCTCTTGGGGGTAAATACAGCCACCTAAAAATGGGTGTTCTGCAGTTCCAAAATGGTCAAAATTATTGAAATTGATATAATATTCACCACAACACTCACAGGTAACTTATTTGTCTACTTTTTTGGCCGTTGGACATATTTTTCAAAAAAACAAAAATATAGCATTTGTATAATCTACAATTTCGCTTTCAAATTTTATTATCGAATAATTTTCGTGTAAACTTTTGACTCTGTTAAATAATTTCAACAAACTCTAGGACAGTTTGAATTGGAGAATCCGA
>JAQIVE010001585.1:0-24061 GCA_034698285.1 Sminthurinus bimaculatus | reverse complement strand
TATCCCACCCTGTGAGACGCTCCATCACAATCATCATCATCATCCTGGAATTCCTGAGCTGCCTCAACCCAAAGCCAAAGCCAAGCACCAACATTTACATTGCCATGTATATTCTTCAACTATACATATACTATGCACAAATTCTCCGTTCTTATTCTCCAGGATTGTTGGACCGAACAACTTTTTCCACAATAATCCACACAAGAGGCGAAATTTGTCGATAGAATAGCCTTAATTACTGCTTTCACCGTTTCGTAGTTTTGTTATGTCCTCATTTTTCGACAAAAAACCTCGATTGCACTGGCAGGGCCGAAAGAGAATGTTGGAGAAAGTTGAGGCATAGAAATTCGAAAAAATTATGCCTGGATTTTGAGTTCTTTGCCGCCGTAATAAAAATTCAATACAAAAAATGTCCTACTTTCTACTTTTTCCAACTTTAAGGCTTCATATTGTAACACACGGAGTTTCTATTTTTTGACTCGGTAACGGTCGACGCTGCAGGCGGTAAGATGAGAACAGTCGAAAAAATTGAAAACAAAGTAGTTGCAGTGGTCTTTTGTATTATTTTTTACGATACAAAACTTTCTCCCTTGTTTTTGTCCCATGCTTTCACTCCCTGTTTTTAAAAGAAAGTCCGACTTTCACTTCGTGTCTAGTTTCATAACATTTTTACATTTTTTACATAAAATGTTTCCAATCCTTGCGCCCACATCTTTAAAAGTACAAGAATGTGAAAGTGAAAGTACAACTTGTTGTTGGTTTTCAGAAAATGTACCATGAGCAACATTTACTCCGTTCTTGACTATGGAAATGTGATATTTATCATATGGTCATGAAACGGAGTCTGCTGCCCGGAGCGGCGAAAGAAGGCTGCTGACAGGAACAAATATGTTTCACTCCTCAACTTTCTCTGGTACTTTCTCCTTCAGCTTTCACCCAGTATGGATTTGTATATATTGTATTTTCACATGTGTTGCCATGACGGGCAGCAAAAGAGAGGGAGTTGAAAAGCACTTAAAAAGAAATTCAACTCTGTCAAAAATAAAGACGAAGGAAAAAAAGGAGAGCAGTCGGCAGCCGGTTCGTTGTTGGGATATCAACATCAAACGCACAAACAAATCTAATTGCTCAATATCAGGAGTCAAAACTCTGCAAAAGACGGGAGAAAAAAAGGACAAGACGAATATACGAACATAAAAAGTGAAAGTCAGTGAAAGCTTGTTTGCCAACTTTCTCCAGTACAAGGAGATGTTTCCACGACTGGAAATTGGAAATTGATCATGTGTTTGTATTTGTATTTGCGTTTGCCTTTGATCTTTCCTTTTGCCTAATGGCAGAAATTACAAAAATCCGGATGTACATATCTGGAAGAAGGCCCTTTGTTTTTCTTTAATATAAATGTCATTTAAATAGAGTTAAATTGCTTTCCGGTTTAATGGGTAAAAGGTGTGTGCTGTCGACTATGCTATACCTGTTGCTAATTCTTTTTCCGGGGGAAATGCGAGTTCCGATCACTCCGGAAATTATCAAACTAGATTTGGTTCGGTAAACATTTTTTGAAGAAACATATTAGTCTGTGTCTTTTACTTGCTAGATGTAGGTCAATATTTGCAAATGCCGTTTAATTTAATTCCCCATGCGACAAAATATTTGCATCCTTTTTAATAAGCAGTTTTTTGCAGGCACGTTTTGCTCCCACTATACGCATTTATATATTTACGCAGTTTAACTTCCGGGTCCTTTCCTCAAGGAGCAAAAATCGTCCTGTTTCTTTCTTAAAACAAAGCAACGCAGTTTATATCTAATAGCTAGGGGGAAAGTAACTCAAGCCGGAGAAAGTGGCGGAGAAAGCAGTGGAGAAAGCAGGGAAAGGCGACAGAAACCATCTTTTTATAATCGACTACCGGAAATAATGACGCCTTCCGTCTTGACTACACTCAACTCTCACTAACTTTTACGTTGACTTTCACTTTTGCCTTTGCTTTCACTCCGACTACGTTGACTTTCACTTTGACTTTGACTATCACAATTTGACTTGCCTCGCCCTCTCCATCTTCTTCTTCGCCCTCCCTGACTTGACTTGACTGCTTGTCCTTCTCCATCCAACATGGAGAAACGGAGACTGACATTAACAGGAGTAGCGGCGAAAAAATTACAAATTGCTTTCCCTTTATCTTTGCCGCTTTTTCTTTCTTCCCTTCCCTTTTACATGAAGCACTTTTTCTTTTCCCATTTTCATTTTAATTCTCATTTTCACAGACTCCCTCCTTCCCTGCTTTAGTAGAAGAAGAAGCAGGAGCTGGGAGAACGTAATTGCACTCTTTCTATCAAGTAGGAATTAATTTGATTAATAATTAATTCAGCCTTTGGTAAAACTGGCCGGCATGTTTTCCACCAGCTCCAAAGTGCTGGCAAAGCAATCTATGTATAGATATATGTATGTCTGCTCTCCAGCTAAATATCCAGACTCTCTTTAGTCCCCAGGATCCAGCAGAACATCAAACGAAGGAAAAGGAAAGGAAAAGAAAGAGTGTACAGTGTACATTTACAGAGACTGAGAGAAAAATGAGGATGCTGCCCTTGTAAATTGTAAGAAAAGGAGATCGATACGACAAAAAACGGAGGCGTCCGTCCACGTCTTGCACGAGGAACGAGGATAGGATCCGCGGACGAGATGATGAAAGAAAACGAGAACGGGGAAGAAAAGAAAGGCAAAAAACAGTATGGCACACACGTTGTGAGAATGTCTGTGTGTGTCTGTCTGTCTGTTTGTCTGTATCTGCGTTCTTCACAGACTTTTCTCAGCTCTCCCTCTCCCAATTTTTGACGAGGCAGCGGAAGAGGCTCGTGAATGTTGATGAATATGGTGACGTTGGAGGAGTAGCAGTAGTAGTAGTAATAGTAGTAGTAACCCTACATACTAGTGGTAGTGGTGGGACTCTCCGTGCATTTTAGAGGAGCTCATGCAACGTGGCTTGGAATTCACAGCGGAGTTTCTCCCGTTTCCCCAAGCCAAATCGAAAAAAATGGTTCAGTGTGAAAGTTTGTTCAGTTTCACCCAGAGGCTGTCTGCCTCCGACGACTCTCTTTCTCTGGCTTTCTCTTTCCATCCTTAGCCTACTTCTATGTACTTTCTCTCCGACTTTCTGTCTGTCTCAGACGCAGCAGCATCAAGCAAGCAGAGAGATGCCAGGCCAGAGTACATATATATAGTGTGCTGCTGTAGCTGCTTCAAAAGCGGAAAAATTCAATAGAAAAACGAGTTAAAGTTGAGAAGACTGCTGTGTGTAAAAGTGGTGTAGAATAAAGAACAGAACGAGAGAAAATGAAGGAGAGAGCAGAGAGAAATAAAGAAAGGGTATTACACCAGTGGAGAAAGCCAGGACTCTTTCTTCTTGCCTAACGCAGGCCTGCATGCACACAATGCACACACATACACATGAACATGTACACGGCCGACGTTAGAATAAAGAATCGAGTCGAGTGTGTATGTATATGGATGCAGACTCCTATGCTATCATTTTTATTATGCACATTGAACCATCATCATCTTTTTTCTTGCTTTCTCCCTCAGTTTTACTCGCCAAGATAAACTTGGCAAACCGAATGGTTATGGTTCAACTAAATACTGGGTGTTACCATCAAGTCAAATTTTCATAGTTGATGCATAACCCAACTTGAGTCTTCCCCTCGCCGTACTGCCTGCCTCGTCCTCTCCGTCCATGTATGTAAATATTCGGACTTTTCTTGTTTTTTCTTCACGAACTTTCTCTGCTTTCTCCCCATACTAAAAATATAATGCTGCATCCTACACAGTTTTACTATGAATAAGGCTCTTGGTTTATCGGCTAATATTCTCCATATTCACACTTTGGATGTATCTACATATTCATCTCTCTCTCTTTATTTTCCTCTCCAGCATTTCCCCACTTTCACTTCCTTCTGCCCGTGTCAATTTTCACTCAACTCGGCAAATAAATCCCCACACAAAAAACGTGTACATACATACGTCTTATATCTTATCTTATCTTACAAATAAGGCAGATGAGCTCTATGTAGATACTGTATACATAGAGAAAGGTAAAGAGCTGGAGAAAGCGGATAGGATAGCATATCAGATTAGACAATATTACTGGGAGCTCAATGAAAAATCTCATAAATTTCCTGGGTGAAGGGGAATGGAAAGCCCCAAGTATTTTACAAAAAATAAAGCCCGCGTTTGAACTTTCTCCTCGTGCTTTCACTTTTACTTTCACTCTGGGACGAGACTTTAGATTAGGACGAGACGGCGGTTCCTCTTTCTTTTTTTGAACGAGCTCTTCCGTATATTTTGTGGGCATATTGTACAATTTTTTATGCGTACATTCATCTCCACGGTTAAGGTGTAAATGTAGGATTGAGCGGCGTTCCCCTTTTTTATGACTCCTCCACTCACTCATTATCTTATTCATTATCATTTATGACCAGCTTGACGGTTCTTCCCTCCCCCTATACACTATACATACATACATACTTCAGCTCCTTTCTCTGGTGCTTTCACTCACATTGAGTGAAAGCACCGGTGTGTCTTAGCCAATCGTTTCATTTCCTATTTAAAGTCGTGGCTAATACTCGGAAATTCAAGTCGAGCTACTTACCCTTCTACTTTACTTTCACCTCACTTTCACCATGATTACACATGGTGCATTCTGCACTGTATCTTTTCTGCTTTCGCTGACTTTCTCTCTGTTCGTCCCGACGGTACAAAGCAGGAATACGGAATTACTTATTTACCTTTTCTCCTTTCGCATCATCCACTCACTCACTCATTTATTTATTTATTGAAATGGCT
The DNA here is from genome assembly GCA_034698285.1 of Sminthurinus bimaculatus. Lineage (NCBI taxonomy): Eukaryota > Metazoa > Arthropoda > Collembola > Symphypleona > Katiannidae > Sminthurinus > Sminthurinus bimaculatus. The sequence goes on along the minus strand of JAQIVE010001585.1, from coordinate 19,230 downwards.
CCTATCCTCCTGCCGCATCCTGACGACTTGACTCGACTCGACGTGGCCAACTCTAATCTGCCGTGTCTACATAGGGATTAAATAGGGAATGTAAAACTGTTCCTACTCAAAGTTCTTTAACAACTTTGGAAATTTTGCCGTGTCTCTGCGTTAGTTTCCTGTGTGTGCGGAATGAATGAATGAAATTAAGGATTGTATACGTGCGTGGCAGTGGGGAAATCCGGTTCTGGATTAACAAAATTAAGACGTTGGGTAGAAGGGTTGAAAAAATGGGGAAGAGGGGGGTCTCATGATTCATGGAAACGAATTATGCACCCTGCTTATCCTGCGGACAAGCAGGGTGCATAGTTCGTTCAAAATTTACGTGGGTTTCATAGAAAACGGATAGGATTTTTTAGACCAAGAATGAGTAACTAAATATTATTTAGAAAATTGAGAGGTTAACTGGACACTGGACACATATATGAGGACACGGGAGCAGCTGGATTAACCCCCTTGAGTAAATGAAAAGAAAGTTTGTGGGATAACAGACCACGCAGGATTTACAGCTGGAGAAAGTAACACAACAGCACATGGAGAAAGTCTTTGGCTATCCTTTGACGAGGGAGAAAGTAACAGTGAAAGTACAAGTGGTCTCGGATTACAATGTATTATTGTACTGTCCGATAAATGTCCTGTAAATATATCTCATTTGCAGCTTATTTCCCAGCATGTGTCTAAATTAGGAGAAACTAGTGAAAGTTTCCGGATGAGCAATATAAAAGACAATTTTCTTGTATTTTCTCAAGCTGGATGTGTTTTGTCTTGTCTTGAGTTTTGTGTTGAGCTTTCATCATCTGCATCAAGACACACATTTCTTGAGGAATGAGAAGGATGTTCAAGTGGTTTCCTCATCAGTTTCTCTTCTTTTCCTTTCCTTTTGTCTTTCCTTATCTCAAGTATTAAAACAACAAAAACATTTCAATCCTCTCCCATTGTTCTTGGATCCATCCATCTGTATACAGTATACACACATTGTACTTTAAACATGGTTTCTTGTCATCTTGCTTCTAACCTCATTTTCATTACCGCCGGCGGATTCCGCCCCATCAAAATTCCTTCCTCTTAAAGACGACGCAGAGGGCTACAACTGTGCAATGCAATACGAAACAATACGATACAATGGGATTAATAAAGGCCGAGGAAATTACAAAAATAAAATATACATGTAATTTGCCATTTATGTGTACACAGCGTACACACATCTTATCTTAATTCAACTTTTTCCGCCCTTCAAACTGCTCTTGTTGTTCAAACAAAGTGTGTACCCAAAATGAAATGTAAATGGGAATCTGAGCAGCATTCCATTCCATGCAGCGTCTTTGCGGAAAACTGCAGACACTTGAACGTTATAATTTAAGTGCAAGTGCCCACAAATGTAATTAAACATACCATTAAATATTAATTTGGGCCATTCCATAGCATACAGCATACCCCGCCGACTTAAAACTTGGGGAGATGGCCAACTTTTAACAAAATTAATATCCACACGTATGTATGTATGTATTATTTGCACAATGCTTTTACTGAGCAAAAAATGTGTGTAGTGTGTACGTACAGTGTACAATGCTTTTAAATTTCCCAGTTTTGAGCTTAAACCTCGATGGTTAAAATTAAGCGCTTTCAAAGCACAGTTAAAAACTGTGGAGGAACATTACAATTTAAATTGCTTTAGTTCAAGTTGACAATGGGCAATGCACGAAAAGGGAGAAGAATCTTCTTGTCATTTCAGTTTCTGCTCCAGCTCCAGCACCAACCCGAGTTCTCATGCTCCAGGAAGAGTCTGGCCTGACGTCGTCGTGGTCTCAGCACTATGTATACACTGTGTAAGCACGAGGAATAAATTGCGCCGCCTGTTTTTTCCGGGTCTCCTCATTTTTCTCGTCAAGTGCAGACTCGAGGAATAAAAGTAAATGTAGAAATAAAAATAAAGCTAAAGACAAGGGGATGCGAGGGCGAGATGAAAATGGAAGGATGCACGTTTAGAGGCCTCTTCAAATTTTACCCGGACTTGTTCAAGAGTCGGGTCTAAAGTGGGCGGAATTGCAGGCTTCTTTTTGTATGTGTGCATTATACATACATTTTTCACGATATTTTCCTCATAAGCCCATAATAATGATGGGCCATCCAATACGATATGATATGCTATGCTATAATATGCTCAGGCATATTATAATATGCATAGTAAGGTCCCAGTTTACCGCCATAAAAAAGTTAAGGTAACGACAATGTCACGGGAGAATGTCCACCCGATTCTTAGAATTTAGATTCTTTATTCAGCTAACCCGTCAAGCTTTAAATGAGCGGGTTTTTACCGTATTTTTCCACGTGTGCACAATATTTTGCAGACAAATACGGAAAAACATGGAGACTTGAACCCTCGTTTTGTATGTATGTATGTATGTACATTATTGTAGGTGTGGGTAATGTCATCAAGTTGAGGGAATTACTCTGGGGAGTAAAAGTGAATAAGAGGGCAAAGTGAAATTGTCACGTAGTACAAAAGTCTTGAATTCCAACTGTAGGTATAAGGTATAACCTGAATTTATGTTTGTAGTTGCCAACTTTTTTATTCGTCCTTCCGCTTTAACTTTTGTTCTTCATTTTACATACTTAACTGACGGAGCATCAAATTGGACGTTTGCTGTTTTCCTCAATAAAAACTTTAGGGCGAGTTTATTGATAAAAAGCGTAGTAAGCATGGGGAAAATCCCACAAAGGGGTTAAACTAAATTAACTCCAGGCTGTGTTTGAGGCTTTGAGACAATTGAAATATTGATGCTCTTAAGTATTTGTGTATGTATGTATGTTGAACATTTGGATTGCTGTTAATGTTAAGCTAGGAATTGTCAACGATTGGATCAATACAGTACAAGCTTTGAATTTGGAGTTGTCTAGCTTAAAAACCGTGTAGATTGTAGATCCTAAGCTTGGGACGACACAATATTCAAATGGACCAGACGGCTGATACGTCGGAGTAAATAGCGATGCATACATATACAAGGGGATTAAATGGCCCGGCTTTAATTAACTTAAACTTGTCCTGAAGAGATTTTCATTTGATTTTCAGTTGCACTGTCTACTGACTGTCTATCGACATTTGTACTCGTACTCGTACTTTGGTTTCGGGTCTGTGCATACTTTGGTTTGGAATTAAAATGAGGATTACTTTTTCAAAGAGAAGGAGAAGCAGCGGAATCAGGTTTAACTGCAAATAAAAAAGGGACTGGAACTGAAACTAAAGCCGGAGTTTTAGGTATGTAAAAAACCGGGGATGGAATCACAGCAGTTATTTGGAAAAGCAAAACGGATCACAAGATACAACTTTTATCCTTTTTTGCATTCGTATAGAATGCAAGACGAATTGAAGGGGGAAGGGAAGATGAGATTCTGCAATTAGGAGTAAAATGAGATTGACAGCGTCAACAGCACCAGTCGTCATTTCTTCACATTTCACATTCCATTCCACGAGTTGTACGTCTGAGTTTCCTTTCTTCCCTAATTCGCATTCTCCATTTCATTTCACATGGTGTAAAACACTGCATATGAGAATCTAGTCAAAGTCAGAAAAAGAAGACTTGAGCTGACTTTGCAATTCCATCAAGTTCCTTTTTAGCTCGAGAATGCAACGAAATGAGAAACATCAAGTCAAAGCCGACTTTGAAGTCCGAGGGCTCAAACCAAAAGGCTCCGCACTCAAGATTCTAGAAAGGGAAACTTTTTTTACACACGCCTCCCAATTATTCCTACATACTTGCATTCCTTCCTTTTGTATCCTTTTTACTCTGTATCTTGATATCCGTGTCAATTCGCTTCCATTAATCCCGGGAAGATGTAAGAGCGTGCATAAAACCTAATTGGAATACAGCGAAAATTAAAATGGACAGTGGAAATGGAGGCGTGAAAAATCTTGAGTCGAATTTGATTGTGCAGTCGCATTCGAATCGAATTTGATTTCCGATTCAAAAATTCGAGAGCTTCCTCTACTCAACGTGTGTGTACATATTGTACCACAGTTAGTATGTAGAATTTGATTTTGAGTTTCCGTTTTATTGTCAGTTGATGCTATGTGCTGAATGAATATTTGCACAGATTTTCAATGTACGGGCTCGATGAGGGAAGAGCGGGCGTTGTACATTGTACATATTGCATGGAATGGAACTCTGAGTTTGGTTTGGTTTGGCTTGGCTTGTTGTGTGCAATTTTCTCATTTAATCCAGCCCAGACTTTTATCCAAAGTGCACACACACACACACACAATATTCAGTACATTTGCAATACTTGTGAAGCTGGAAGTAGTCGGAGAAATGTAATGTAATGGCCACCAGCTGCAAAATACGTACATATTATACAGTACAAACTGCACAAGGATCACCAACTTGTGTACGTATGTATGTACATTCATTTTCTGCGTGGTTCTGGTCCTTTCTCCACTCTGTTTGGGCTCCCCTCCCTAAATTTGCATTTTGATTATATGCACACACTTACGTCGCTCTCTCTGTGTGTATTGTACACTGTACACAGTGAAGACTCGACTGTGGATCCAAAATCTAGATTTTTACACTCGACTATTTTAATATACACTCTACACTCACATATTTGGTAGGGACTTACGTGGGCGGAAGAAACGGCGAATGGAACGTCACACTGTGTTCTTTGGCTGGGTGGATGCTGGATACTGGATACGGAATTCTGAATCGGAAGGGTAATGGAAGAGAGAAAGGGAGAGAAAGCGGCAAGTGGAGCGATCAATCAGCAAACGGCTTTTCAAATGAGAAATTCCACATGGGAAATGAGTTGGGGCTTTTCAGGCTTTAATTAAATCAGAGAAAGTGAGGAGACAACTCCAGGCAAATATGTTTAATGTGTGGAATATTGTGCAGGAAAATCTTTAACAAATACAGAAACAGTCCAGGATTCACAGTTTTGCATGTACAAGGACAAGTACATGGTTAGGTAAAATTGTGGTGGCTCTACGAAACAGGGATACGTTAAGGCAACGGTGTATCTATCTACCGACTTAAGTGGATAATGTTCACACACATAATATATACACAATACACAACTCTCCAGATTCCCATTTGAATCAAAATCCGAATCCGAATTTGTACTGCAGATTCCTATTTGTGCATACAAAATCTGCGAATGTATCGAGATGATTATCCGAGGGCTGCCTAGTTTGTCTCCATCCCGTAAAATGGGAGCAAGCTCATAAACTCGGCTGTTAATAGTTACGCTCTTCACAGATTCAATCTCACTCAGATCTCTCCCTCCTTTTCATCAAGCTTTCGCTTCTCTCCCTTCTTTCCCGGGGCGGAATTGATACACAATGCAAGGTGCACCATTTCGAGAATTTCTCACCGAGTAAAAGGGGGAAAGGGAGATGCAGGATGGCTGGAAAGCCTATTCAAAATTTTGATTGAAATCAAATGAAAAAGTGCTTGTTAGATTTATTTTTCTTTGAATTTTTCCCCACAGTGTTTCCCACAGTCAATTGCTCGTATACTAATGTACATCCATTAAATTACTGTCTCTTTTCTGGTCCAATTTTCCGCTTATTATTAACATTTCTAAAACTTTGCTCCAGGACACATTTACGGTATTTATCATTTTCAATCTCCATCCATGAAAATGATCATCGTTTCAACTTGAAAATAAATCCACTGACTATATAAAAATTGGCCGCACAGTTGATTAAATCAATTAGCCTGCATTAAATTTGCCTCTGCTTTCCAAATTTTAAGTAATGTACAATATGAACTAATGAAAACTCACCAAGTCGTTAAATTTAGTTGCCAGTATTTTTCAATTTAAAACTCCGTTCCCGGGCAATCACCGACTGCTTTTTCCGGCTTTAATTCAGTTCATCAATGTATCAAGAATGAGGTTTTTGTATTGTCTGCCTTATTTATGTAGATACATTATGCACATGACATGACTAGAGAGAAAGGTAAAAGAGAAAGCTGGAGAAAGTTGCATCGTCTTGGCATTTGTATTTGTTTGTTCGTGTATTTGTATTTATGTGAAATGATGTAGAGAACGGATCCGGGTTGACTCTCTGCCCTTTTCCCCCGGTCTTTGGCTTTGCCTCTTCGTCGGGGGATATCGAATTACGCTTTCTCCGTTCAACTGGGCTAACTTTCATTTAATTTGCTGGATCCTCCATAAACAAATTCAAAGTCGGCAGCAGCGGCGGTCTACTCCAAGTCAAGTCAAGTCAATTGGACAAAAGGAGGTGGAGGTTGAGAGAAAGTCAAGAGAAAGTGGAGAAAGCAGAGAAACGAAAGGGTGCACTATGTAAGCATGAATATAGTTAGACGATAGACCAGGGAATCGCTTCCTTGTCGGTTAAGGATCATTAGGAATTGTGACTTTCTTCGCGTGGTTTCTTTTCTTCTGCTTTCTCCAGACTTTCTCCAGTTCACTCGCCTGTCTCACTCGTTCTTTCTCTCTCTCCGACTTGAAATCCGGAATGGATTCAAAGTGGAATTGCCAATGGGAGGACGTAAAGTAAGGAGGGGAAAGTAAAGCCGAGGAAATAAGTAAAAGCGGAAGTTGACTTGTGAAAGTTGCAGAGAAAGTAAAAAGAGAAAGCCTAGGCGGGACTTGTGCTTTCACTCTATGTATATATTTCTAATACACCGAGGTATACATTCATACATAGAATGTGCACCATAGACCATAGAGTAAAATCCCATTGCCGTGTCAACCTTTGCCCACACGGGGATCCCACTCAGATCAGAATAAGCTCCGAGACTTTGACTTTCTTTCTACTTTGGCTCTCTCTCTTCTTCTAGATCAAATTAAATCTCTTTTCTCTCTGTTCTTCTTTGTCTTTTGTTTCCTTCAAGAAAGAGATCCCGAACAGCCAAATCAAATCTACACACAAATACAACTGCTAAAGCCCACGCACAACAATGTTCTGTATGTATGTACAAAAGTTGGCTGCACTGAGGTTGAAGATACCATTTTCTCCAGTGATCCAGCCTCTCATCTTCTTCCAGCTTCTGCTCCAGCACCCAGCAGACCACTTGAAACAACGGCTCTCCAGTCGACTCGACTCGACTGGAGTCTTTGAACTCGACAGAGAGTTGAAAGAAATTCCCCGAATCAAAGGAAGTCAAAGGACGGCAAACCAAATTCTAAATTCGAGAGTCTCAATTCCCGGGCATTAAACACGCTCAAATCCATTTCATGAAACATCCAAATTTTGCTCATTTCTCTTTTCGTCTCCGTTTCCGTCTCCATGGATTTCTATACTCTTCTGTAATTCCAGAATTTAACAAAGGCTGATTGATATGGTGTGATAAAAAGCTAATTTCGATCCAAGAACTATAGAATTTAACACTTACACTTGAAAAACATCAAACGTCGGATTTTTTTCAAATTTCAAGTATTTTGATTGAATCCTTGGAAAAAAGTCGGGAATTCCAATCTGCCAAATCAAAGTATGAGAAAAGCTTGACGTATTGCAATATTTTGTTGCTCATTTCCAAATCAGGATGAAGAAGGGGTCTGCGCACTGAAACTGATATGGAGTATGTGTGTACAAAATTCTCCAGGAAGTTTAGCTGGAGCATTGACTACAGACTTTTCCGGATTTAGCCCTCCCTATAAATCTTTGCCTGGAAAGTTGGAAACGATGCTGGGACTGGATGTGCGAGCATATAGAGAAAGAGAGAGAGTGACACTCGAGATAGATTTAAATATTAATAAATCATGGGCTTCAAATGAAGTGTCAGACTCCCGTCTCAGCTCAACGCGACTCAACTCAACTAGAACTGGAATTGGGGCTGGAGCTGAAACTGGTGCTGGAGAAACTGGAGAAACTGGAGAACCACGGAAAACCCTGGGAAAACCGAGTGTTTTCTCTTCCTCTTCTTCTTCTGCTTCTTCTTGGTCGGTTGACTGGCTGAGCAAACTTTGGAGGGAAATTTCCAAATTTAATACGATTAACTGGGACGGGCTGTTGGAGAAGAAAGTGCGAGAGTGCGGGGCGATGCGGTAATAATTAATATAAATATGGATTTTACACAAACAGATTCGACACTCCCCAGTCTGCCTCCATTGTACATTGTACATACAAACATAAATATGAGAGCAAACCGAAATTTGAGGCGACGCACGAAAAACGGGTGAAAGCTTCCTTATTCTCCCCACTTTCACCAAACGGCTTTCTCTCTATCTAATAAATATTTTTGAAATTCTATAAAATTGTGAAAATTCGAAATTTTCAAATTCTCCTTTGAACTACTCATCCCGTCCCTGTATACTGTATATGGAGAATGATTGACCGGTAAATTAAGAAATTACGTACATCAAAGGCATATGAATGCAGTAAACTGACTGCTGTATATGGAAAGAAAATTTAGATTAACTACATGCAAGATGATGGTGAATGCGAGGGTGATAGGGCCAAGATCCGTCGACTCGTCTCCTCTCGTCCCATCTCGTTTCGGCTCATCTCATTTCGTTTCATTTGGCTTGGTTTTGGTTTCAGTTTCAGTTTCAGATTCAACGCCATACATAATATTTTTCATCAAGCCGCCGCCATAAATCACGTTTCTACATCCCTTTCCACCTTTCACTTGTGGAGCTAATAGATTTTTTGTAACAAGTAAATGAGCTGTCACTCTTCCCCAGTCTTAGGCCAACCACAGCGATGCAGTGAAAGTTGAAGAGAGAAAGCAAAGAGAAAGTGAAGGTGAAAGCACAGACCATGACCGTGAAAGAAGAAGACTGGGAAAGGCGCGGCTCATAATGCGGTAGAGAATGGGAGAAAGTTAAAGAAAAAAGGGAAAGACAGCCGTGGAGAAAGTAATGACAGAGGAGTGAAGCTTTTTTAGAGGAAAGTCACGAAAACAAAATGGAGGCGGAGAAAGGCAAATCAAAGTCTGCTCACTTTACCTTTTTACGCTGTACGTTTTACACACAGATTTGTCATGGAAATGGACTTTTTTCTGCATTTTTTTTACTTCTCTCTCCATTTTTTTCAGTTTTTACATTAGGTTTGAAAAATTTCCGCGGAATACATATAATGAAATGGGTTTCGGATTGATTCGATCGTCATTACAGGCAATTTAAGGGAAATGATGTGGAGCTCCCAATTTGTCCAAATACATACATACATAATACATATAGTTAGAAGGGAAAGGGTGGAGAATTAGGGGGTGGGACAACACGACAGATTGGTGGTTTGCTGCTTTATGGGTGTTAGAGCGGAGAGACACTCATTTTTAATCTGATTTAATCTGTTCACGTCTCCCTCAAACTCTCAAAGTTGCAGTTTGTCAAGGCAGGCCGAATTCTCCATGATTTGTTTGTGCCTTTGGATGGAGACGGGAGTGATGTGATGTGGTCATCATTATCATGATGACTGTCCTCGTCCTCGTCGTTGTCGTCCTCGTCTTTTTCTCCACATGACGACCACTTTGGTCATCGTCATTTGAAAAATCCGCCTTGCTTATTATATCCGCCATCCTATATCATATATTTGGTGCGTATTTCGTGTGACTTAAAGTCAGAGCCAGAGTCCGAGTTGGACTTGAAAGCTAAAAGGCGAAAAGATTGAGAGAGGCTGGAAGAAGATGAAGAAGAGTAAAATCTGTGGAATCCACGAGGGAATGACCATGAAGGCGATTCATGTTGCTCAATTTTATTTGGCCGTCGTTTTGTTTCCCGCACTCATTTTTCACAGACTAGACTAGTATCTGCTACATACATACGGGATACGGACTACGGTTACAATCTTGGTGTGGGTTGAATCAACTTTTTGGCCATTTCACTTTCCCTTGACTTTTTTCTCCAGCTTCAGAAGACTCAGACTGGAGACTCCAGACTTGCCTTGGACTTGTCTCCCCCGTTTTTTCCTCCGCTCAAGCACCATTGAATTATGACATTATACTTTACTTTTTTCTGTCCCACACACACATATATACAGTGTGTATATACAGTGAAAGCCAAAGAGGAGTTTGTCTGGTTTTGGACTCGTTAAAAAATCTTTTGCACTCTCACAAATTACAAAAGTTTGTGGGTGGAAAGAGAGAGAGAGAGAGAGAGAATGGATGGATGTGCTTCCATATTTTTTGGGTTGGTTGTGTATCCTCCTGGTAAAAGCCAAAGTCAGACTCCAGACTCATACCCCGGTTTTATGGGATAAGGGGAGAGGAGATGAGAGAGAGGCTGGAGAAAAAGCGGCGGCGGACGAAAATGGGCTGGAAATGGAGAAACAAAAGTAAAACCATTATACAAGTTTCTTCTAGTTTGAGGAGAGACGGTGAAATTAGCGGTGATGCGGAAATAACTAGATAATAATAATAATGATCATATAATAATAGTAATCTTTATCATCATCTTTTTTGTTTAATTGCAGAACCTCAAGGATCAGATCCTCACGACAAACGTGTGGCTGGAACATGTAAGCGATTTTACATTTTTTCAAATCCAAAATTGTTCCATCAAAATATAAAAAACATAAATCATAAAGAATTTTAAAAATTAATGTTTACATTTTGACCCTTGTTTTTTCCAGGAATGGACTGACCACAAATTTCAGTGGGATCCGAGAGAATGTAAGAAGGATAAAAAAAATTAAGCAGCTAGAACTAATAAGAATTGCAATTTTTTTACTTGTTCGAAAAAAAATTAAATTCTAGTTAAATGGGTTTTAATTAATCTATTTTTGTATTGTATTTAAAATTGATGTATTTAGATGGAGGAGTGACAGAACTCTACGTCCCGTCCGAACACATTTGGCTTCCGGATATTGTACTGTACAATAAGTAAGTTAAGTTAATTACGCACTACACTGCACAAATTGAGCATACATACTGTCCGACCCTGAATAAACTGCGCGTTCTCCCACAACTTTCTAAATGAAATCAAATTCATGGAGAAAGCAAAGGGAAGCAATGCAAGGCATGACTTTCTTTTTTACCCGTATTACCCGCAAAAAAGGCAGCGTGTGGAAGCAATTTATGTATAAATATCCCCTTGAATTGTACATACACACTGTAGAATTCATCATATTTTTCCATTGAGCAAGCGTGAAAAGCATGACTGATGGGTTGAAAGTTGCTCTGCTTTCTCCGCTTTCACTTTCACTCTCGCTCGACTCTTCACATAATATCCATCCATACAGTTGGAGTTGGAGTTGCGGTTGCTCTGGTTGAGCGAGTCTGATTGATGATGTGAGACACCAAATGAGGATTGCATTATGCAATCTGTCCGATTTTTTATCCGCCACCCGATCATCTCTTTTCAATCATGAGGAAAAAGCATCCCGGCTCTTCATATTCTTCATTGATCCTGGAAATGTGTATCTGGATATTCATAACCCGTTTTTTCTCTTTCTCCTTCTCCAGTGCTGATGGTGAGTACGTGGTGACGACCATGACGAAAGCGGTTCTCCACAGTAGCGGCGCAGTCCGATGGACTCCACCGGCGATCTTCAAGTCTTCGTGTGAAATCGACGTCCGATACTTCCCTTTTGACATGCAGGTATGGATGCATACATACGTAAACACCATTAATTTTAATCCCGGATTAAAATTGAAGCTTATTAATTCTAATAAGGGTTGCAATTAAAATTATTTGTATGTACTTTGTCTTGCAGACTTGCTTCATGAAGTTTGGCAGCTGGTCCTACGACGGCTTCCAGGTAAAACCCTTTTTAATTGTCTGTGTATTTATTGTACAAAAACAAAGTTTGGTTCTCCGTTTTAATGACAGGGGAAATTTAAATAAATTTCCCGAGTTTGTCCGCGTAATGAGAGTAAATCTGCAGCGAAATCCAGCACGAAATTTTAAAATCGGTTTCGATCCCTTTGTATAAATTTAACGGCTTAAAAAGGCCGCGACCATGTTAATTTTAGTGAAAGCAAAGAGCTCAACTCAACTCGAGAAATTTCCAGATTTTGCATTTAATTGTGGCTGTCTGTGACTCTGACTCTTTTACACGTTTTGGGGATTTTGAATGGAGAGAAAGTTGGGCTGCTGCGTGAGCGTGAGCGGCTATTTGCTCAAACTTTTGCGTGGAGATTTTCTGGTCAAATTTGAGAGGATGTGAATGTAATCCCTTAAAAGGAAGGCTGCAAAAGGGATGCTATGAATTGCGTTGTATGTAATGTTATGCGTTGTACAGGATTTGATCCAATACGATAGAAGGGGATGGGATGCGGTGGGATGGAGCAAAGCATGAAATTTTCATAGCAACTGGGAGCACGGACGAGGCTTGAGACTGTGACGGTGAATGTAAACGAGCTGGGAATGAACAAGAGTATTAAACAGCCAGAGAGAGAAGACACAAACAGAAACATAGAGCGAGAAGATTTGATTTCAAATTCAAATGAAAACAAGGGCTCTGCGGAGAGTGAAAGTTGAGGTAGAAAGTATATACATACATATACATAGAAACACGGAAAGAGACAGAGACAGACATGTTGAATTAAATAGGCAGAATTATTCAAGCCCGGTACGCTGACTCTGACTCTCATTCTCTCATTCTGATTCTGACTCTGATTAGCTAGCCAAATAGACACCAAAACACGGAATCAGGATTTCTCTGCTCGTCCTTTGCCACGTTCGTATTTTCATCCTCTGCAAAATGGAAACGGGTGCAAACCGACCCGATTTATAATTAGTTTACAGCAACACAAACGTCGGTTGAAATAATGCTGAAAACGGATCCTACATTAAAAATCTGGATTTTTTTCCAGGTCTAGACAAAAAATATTTTAGAGTATAAATAAATGGACGATTTTAATTCACTGGAAAATAAATCAGCGCACTGGACATTTTTTTACATGGGTTTGCATAAGTTGAACGTGGGGTCGGTACAAACCTCGAGAGGCTACTTTCTCTTTGGTCCCCGTCGTAGCCGCCGTCGTTTGGAATTTCGGGGGGAGAGGTTGCCATAAATTTTATCCATTTCCAGGGAGAAAACAAACTGTACACTTCTATTTACTTGTATATACATTATACATGTGTATATTTACGCATTGGCAGGGAATGGGGGAGAGATCCGATCCCGGAAATCCGTAGAGTTCCGTTAAATCAAAGAGAAATAAGGGATAAAGTTTCAAGGAGCCATTCCGCGTACTATCCTTCTTCTTATCCTCATCTTATGGTGTTTTCTCTTGTTGTTGTTTTCGTCGTCTTCGTTTGTTGCTCTTGAAGTATCGTCTTTGGTTTTCCTGACCCCTGCTTCTTCATCTTCTTCATAGTCCCCCTGCTCACGGTTTGCCCCCGCTTTCTCCTTGTCGCCATCATCGGCATCGTCGTCGTAATGGCGAAAAGGTTTGCTTTTGTGATTAGTGATCATTTAGGGACAAGAGGGTTAGCCTTAATCACCTCATAAATTCCCTCTTATAGTCCAAATGTCGCCCTTTCTCCAGTTCTCCCGGAAAATTATGAGCCATTGGAGAGAAAGCAGGGACAAGTGAAATAAGGAAACAAAGAGCTACTTTCTACACACATTTATGAATTTACTGTGTATACATAGATTTGGATACGCAATGTCCAAAATTTCAGGACAAATCCAAATAAAATAGAGTAGAGTGATGGGAGAAAGTTGGAGAAAGTGGTCATCAAAAAGGAAGGGACAAGGAGCTATGTCGCCCATTTCACGTTGGATCTTTTCCCCGAATTAATGGAGAAAGTCCTACTTGATGAATCAAGAGAAAACATTGCCTGGTGAAAGCTGACATAAGCTCAATCCGAAAACCGAAGAGCGGGACACTTGTGCTCTTGGTCAATATCTGTCGGCAAATATGTGCATATATATGCTGGAGAAATAATTAACTGGTACTGTTACTGTTATTACATGTGAAAGTATGTAAGTAAGATGGCGAGATTCAACCAGGACGACGATAGTATGCAATAATAACGGGGCTGTTTGGTTTAACGATCTTGCGAAGGAATAATTAGAGCCCGCATTGGTTTTATTGAGCTTCCAATCTTGTTTTGTGTAGATACAGCAAGTTCACTTTAGATTTTACTTGTACTTTCACTTTCTCCGGAGAAAGTGACCATTTCTTGCTTTTTACTGCCTACGCTTAAATTCTGTGGGGTAAAACAAGGGGTCAAGATTTTATAAAATTTGCTTTTTCCCAAAGTTTGAGAAAGTTCTGCTGGGACTCAGCAGACATGCAAAGGTAAGAAAGTTAAAGAGTTCGCATTTTGTCGTGTGAGACCCGGCTCACGTGCAAAAAGAGAAAGGTGGCCATTTGGACGATTGTGATTGTGATTGATAATGGAGTTGATGGCTTCCACTTTCCAATTATATTAGCTAAACTTGCTCCATCCAAATCTTTTTGGGGATACGTATTAAGTGGGTAGCAGCGGAATGGAATGGATAAACGGATGGTGGATGGATGACGCAAGGACAATATTGAATAGATTTTTAACCTGTCGTAAAAGAGCTCGTTAGCCAGCCCGTTTCGCCAGCCAAACAGCCAGCAGGGAAAGCGGGCACACTTAATAAATTTACGCGCCGTGGGTCCAGGAATAATATTAGGAACGGTAGTCATAAGTGGCGATTTCCCGGGATGGCATGGCTTCACAATAAATAGGTCTAATAGGATGGCAAGGCAATGGCAAGGGAACCCAACTTCCCATCTCCCATCATCCAACACAGACATTTCACAATGGAATGGCCGGAGAAAGCAGGGAAAGCAGCGTACGTACACACGTAGCAAAAGTATATCTAGTAAGTAGGCGATTTGAGGAGGTGAAAGTAGGGAGTTGACGAACCCAAAATAGTAAAATTGAATGAGGGCTACGGCAAATGTGAGAGGAGACGAGACGATGAAACTTTGCCGTTTTCCCTGTACTTTCACCATAGTTTAGTTCACATTGCCATTGTCATTGTCGTTGTCGTTTTCCGTGTCACCGTCGTTGCCGACCTTCTTCGTCTTCGTCTCTTGAACATTGAGCAGAGAAAGTGGAGAAAGTGGTGAAAGCAGAAAGTGAAAGTAAAATGGTAGAAAATTGAGAAAGTGCAGAGTCACGGGGAAAGAGTATCTGAAGGGTGAACAGTGAACAGTGAACACTTAACGTCCCACTAAACCATGACATCCAGCCAGTTTAACGTCTTTCCGTCCGAACATCAACTTTACTTTATTTCTTCAATCAAGCCAAATCAAATCCAACATCCCACATGGACAAACATATGTATGTACGTATGTAGTATGTATTATGTACCTTGCAAATCTCGCCAGATTTTCCCCGCCCAGCAGACATCCGCCAATCCTCCACAGCAGAGCCAAACATCTTCCTGGAATCCTCTTGTGCTAAATGCTCGCTTCATTTAATGTAACAACTAGAACAAAAGCCGGGCCAACTTAAGCCAAGCCAAGTCAACTGAGTTCATCACAACTCTCGAGACAAGTTGGATTCGGATTCGGATTTGGATTTGTATGTATTTGTACCATCATTTCTTTTTACCCGGTACACTGTGTCGACAAAATCCGAACCGGGAGCTAGAATTCTACATCTAGATGTGTAGAATCACGGCTAAACACTAAACTAAGCCGACTGGATTATCAAAACTATAACGCCACCCGTAAAAGAGTGTCGTCGTCACAGGGAAATCAAAGAGGGGTTTAACCCGGGATGCAAGTACATGCAAAGATTTGCTTTCACTGTCACCGTAACATTCACATTCACATTGGCATTCCAGTTCCAACTCCAGCTCGAGCAAATCCAATCCGATCCAATCCAATCAAATCCCCGTTGTATGTATGTATGTATGTATGTAGCGGGGCTTTGTCTGTGTGGTGAAAGTCAGCCTAACTTTCTCTCCCGACTTTCCCCCAACACGTACCTTAGGCGAGGCAATGAAAGAAAATCTCGTCGTAAAAGTATAATCGTAATAATAGTAATAATAATAATAAGGGTGGAAGAAGGGCTGGGTGAAAGTTGGGTAATTCTAGGGGAAAGCGACAGCACAATATGTATTATGTATGTATGTTGTGTGCGTGTGTAAAGGTGCATAAAATTTATCGTCGGAGCGAGATAAAAGTTGGAGCTTTGATGGAGCGGGTGAAAGCAAGTTAACGTTGCAGAGGATGAATAAGAAAAAGCAGGAGAAAGCAGGTGAAAGCAAGGAAACAAAATTTGGGGGTTAAGCTCCTCTTTCTTTCGTACAATGTGCTTATACGTACAAAGTCAGGGCAAACTCACGACGACGACAGACTTCAAGTCAGAAAAGACGGTAAAAGCTCGATGGTAGAATAAGGAAAAAAGAAGATGAGAAGATGATGAGGACGGAGAAAGCTCAAGTCAACTTTACCTTCTATGTGAAACTCAAAAGTGTTCATATTTTTCTCATTTTTTCTCCGTGTACATTATAATAAAAATGTCAAGATCTCTACTCTATCTTTTACATATAGTCTCCATATGATTATGATGGAGAAAGTTGGAGAAAGTAGAGAAAGCAGTACTGGATTGTGCTTTCTCTTTTGTGGCACCGAGTGAAAGCAACGACTTACACGTGATTAGACGGTCAACAGATAATGTAGGGAAATTTTCAAAGCTTACTTTCTCCATACTTTCCCTTGCAGACTTTCACCCTACTTTGAAAAAACATGCGTGTGTGTATCATAGTAAATTTAGTTTGGTTTTACATACATGCATGCATTGCATCGGCCATGGCTTTTCAGCCATGGCCGAGAAAACTTGTGGGTTGGGTGGAGTTGAGTGAAAGTTGTTGGGAAATTTGACTGATAATAATAATAATACCTACGTACGTACTTTCCCCAACTTTCCCCTCCCTATAAAAACAAACGAATTGAATTCCGCCGTATCCTCCTACAATATGAGTACATATTTGAGAGGATGGAGGAGGATGGAAATTGAGAGGGAGCATCATGTGTGGGCAACTTGAAAAGTTGTTCAACTTTGTCTCCCCACCCCCTCTTCTTCATATGTCTATATATACTTATATATTATTGTTCGCTTTCCCTCCCCTGCCAGCCGCTGATCGTATAATTTATGTTCGCAGCGTGCTCACGCTGCTCACCTTGAAGCATCTTGGCTGTAAAGTTGGAATGTGAGATGATATTCGTGGAAATGAGGCTGATGTATGTATAATGTATAATATATAACGTATGTGTATTTTGTGTTATGGAATTTTCCAGATTGACTTGAAGCACATGAATCAAGCCCCGGGGGAGACGCAGGTGCCGATCGGGATGGACTTGAGAGAATATTATCCATCTGTTGGTGAGTTCAAAACACAGTTCAATATGTATGAGTACAAATAGACAAAATAGACAACCTTCGACTTGACTTGAAACGTTTTAATGCTTTTATATAAAATTTCTTTTCCTTTCCCGAGGAGGAGGGCAAAAGAATGATGATGAATAATCAAAAAGATTTGTCAGTCTGTATGTACTATGTATGTGTTTCAAGGTTTTTGATTTGCTGTCTGTCTTTTTTTGACGTATAGAATGGGATATTATCTCGGTTCCCGCGGAGCGCCATGAAGTCGTCTACTCCTGCTGTAAAGAACCTTATTTAGGTGAGCCTTCAATCTTTTACCTTTTCCTTGTCTTTTTCTTCGTCTTTTGATCTCTGAACCCTAATCAGGTTCTCTTTTATTCATTCAAGTATTTGCACAATATTGGCCCCTGTCAATCTTTTACGGTAGTCTATATTTATGCTCTGCGACCTTTGAAATTTTATTCATTTAAACAATAAACAGTGATTTTCAATGGTTTTTTGCACAAGGCCATTTTAAAATGAGTGCAATTTGCGAATATTTCAAGAAGTGTGCCAAAATTCAGAAACGTCATTGTTTTTTTTGGTTGTTTCTTAATGGGAATAGGAATTAAAATTATAATAGTAAGATGTTATGGGTATTCCTAGGGTATTTTTCCTCGTGTCTAAAAACAGACTAAAGACTGTTATCTTCGTCTTCCATCTTTTTTATTCCCTTTATTCTTCATCTTTGAGTGTCTCAGATGATAAAGATGAAGAAGTTGATAAGAGTTAAATAGGGAACTTGAAACAGGGAAGGACTCTAGAGGCAAAGTAGAGTATACACTATACACAGAATCGCATTATTACTGTTATTCACATTTTGCCAAACTACATACACGATACACACCCCAAAAATATTCAAAGTGTGGAGGAGTGCCAAACTTTTTCCTCATAATTCCTTGTCTTGGTCTCCTCTCACTTTAGTTTTGCTGTGTATAGGTTAGACGACAAAGAAATGACTCAATTTACTCGCCCTCTTTTCTTTTGTTTTGTACTGTTCGGTTTGTTCAGTTGAGTTTGTTTGTAAGCAGTGACGACATTCAGTGAGCGTCCAAGCCCAACTTAAATAAAAAGGTTATACGAGTAAAAAGGATGCACATAATCCATATTTTTATAGATACTGCACAATATCATACAAGAATAGTTATGTTTGTACATTGTACATAGGTTTGTCTATTTGTTGATAGTGACCATTGCCAAGATGGTTTTATTGACTGGGAAAACTTGTAATGGGATAAACTTTTGCAATTTAATCCTCCTCTCCCTGGTCACAACACTTTTCCCATGTTTATTTATTTATTTATATATATGTGGATGGACTGCTGATCGTGAGCAGGCGGATAAATTCCGCAATTTTCGTACGATTTGTGCATGACAAAATGCGTACTGAAAATTTCAAAATTTCAGCATTTCAGCTCCGATTAATCTTCAATATTCACAATTTCGAATATGAGACAGACGGATGAAAATACGAAAACTTTGACAAGTCGGCTTTAAAGTTTGCAGAGTATTTATTTAATTTTTTGATAAAATCTATGATAAATTAGTTATCCAAGATAAAAAAATATCAGACGGAATGCGTAAATTGAGTCATCAATTTAAAATCCACCCGCTGCTGAACACTGAACACAAATTCTAGAGGCTGGTTTTTACAAACAATATTAATGTACATAAATGTATGCGCCTCAAACTTTCTCTCCGGATTCCGGATTCTCCATCACGAATCGTATGATTGAGAAAATTGGGCCATTGGATAGGATGGGATGAAACTTGCCCAAGGATGAAGATGGAGATGAATTGAGACAAGTAAAGCTTAAAAAGCCAGGGATTCTTTAGAGACTTTTAGCAGTAATTTTGTCAGTTTTTTTTGGCAACGGTTGTACCAAAAAGAAATTAGTTTCTGCAAGACGTATTTTTGCAGGGCATAAG